>CATIWR010052981.1:0-16723 GCA_949677035.1 Omphalea diandra | reverse complement strand
GTTCTCTATCTAATTCAAGTTTTTTCTATCATTTCTTACAATAAATTTGAATTTTTATAACAAACTCTATATTTGCATTCCTTATCACAATTTATTATATAACAAACTCTATATTTACATTTCCTATCACAATTCTAACTATTACATTGACTTAACTTCTAACTATTCAAGTCTTCTCTATCTTTTATGATAATAAATTTAACTAGTCGTTAACTCACGCATTGCACAAATTATAATGTAAATAATTTTTATAAAATAATTAAGAAAAATTTTTATCTTATTTTTATTTTAGATATAAGAGCATCAAAATAAATAATTTTTAAATTAATATTATTTAAATTATTTTATATTTTTATCATTTAATTTAGATAAATAATTGGTTTTTATTTCTTTTAAAAAAATTTAATCACATTTTAATTATTTTATTTTATTTTCTTGATTCTTAAATTTATCGATTGTGAATTTCGATTTTATGTGAATTTTTCTTTTATTATTTTTATTATTGAAAATATTTTTAATACTTATGTTTCAATTAATTATTAAAGTTTAATAACTAAAATTTTTGTTTTATAATTAAAATTTATCTATCTTTAAATTAAATTTAAATAAATTATATTAGCAAAGTTTTATATATATAGATGTTAGAATATTTTAAAGTTAGTATTAAAAATCTAAATGAGAAAGTGTCATATGTTAATTTGTAGAAAATAGTTTATCATTGTCTCAACTTTATTATATATAATAAAATTCATCTAATTATTTTTTTTAAACTAAAAAATATTTATAAAATCTTTTTAAAAGGAAGTGATTTTAAAAAATTGCATCTTATATATGAAATATTTTTAATATTATATATTAAAGTTAAAATTTAGTTTATATATAAATTAATAATTAATACTAAAATTAAATATATCATAATTATCATTATTTTAATGTGAAACACATATATGATTCAAAGGATTGATTGATATAAAAGGGGTTTAATTGAAGATTTGATAATGACTTGTCATGTCAGTTTAAACAAATCTAAATTCAAAAACATTTCACCACATCAGTATTTTGACATTTTTGTTTTGACTTTAATAGATAGTATATAATAAATTTAAGTATCACTTATATATTATATAAGAAGTTTAAATATAAATATTATATAAGAAGTTTAAGTATCAATTATATATTAATTAGTTTGTTTGGAATTTTCCTTCGTCAGGAGTAGTTTTGGAATTTTCTTGATTATAAATTTTTTTTATAGCAATTCACTTTTCTATTTTTAATTTATAAATTTTTTAATATAACAATTTTTTATAATATAATGTAAAATAATGACACATGACTATTTTATATACAATTATTTGAAAAATGAAAAATAATAGTTTAAAACTAATTTTGACGCTGAAATTAATAATATACTAGTCATAAATCCGCGCATTACGTAGGATGATTGAAATAGTAAATTTTAAAAAAATTTAATATTTATTTTTTGAAATAATTAGTTAACTAAATGAATGATTAATTATTATTTTATAAAAAATTATTACCAAGTAAATAAAATAATAAAATAAAATTTTTAAAATTTATAATTATGTGTGGAGATAACCGTAATGAATGATCGTCTATTGATTCATATATTTAATCTTATGTGGTAAAATTTTTTTAAAAAATATTAAATATGTAATATAGTTTTAATAAAAAATTTATTAACTTAAATAAGTAATTTCTGATAATTTATTGTACTATCACTAACTCTTATATACTCAAAATTTTAAACAATAAATAAAATTATTTTTAATTTTAATAAATTTTTACTTTTTAGACTTTTCTAATTTACTGTTTAGAAATTATTTAAAATTTTTACTTTTTAGATTTTCAAATTTCCCGTTTAGAAATTTCTTTTATATGATTTTAGTTTCCTATTTAGAATTTTTATTATTTAGATTTTTCAATTTCTTATTTAGAAATTGTTATATGACAATTAATTTTTCTAATTTCTTATTTAAATTTTTAATATGATAATTTTCTATTACATAATATAAAATAATAACATGTGACAATATTATATACAATTACTTAATAAATGATAAATAAATATTTAAAATAAATTATAAAACTAAAATTTATAATATATATTGATTGATTATTATATATCAAACACAATATTTACATTCCCTATCACAATTCTAACTGGTGCATTGCAATTATATGAGATGTTAAGAATTGAGTTAAATTATTTTTAATTTTAAAAATATTATTTAATTTTAAATAATTTTTAATTATTTAACATAATTTAAATTAAATTAGATCACAAATCAAATTAATATCAAGTCTGTTCATATTGACTATAGGCCAAATTGAATTAATTTTAGATTGGATCAATCTCGAATGGGATCATTTAGGATCACTTCAATTTTAAAGGTATTTTTAGATCAAATTGAACAAAGAGAGTTAGTATTAATAGAAACCGAACTAAATTGAAAATTAATAAAAATTAAATTAAACCGAGTCAAATAAACTGATATTAAAAACCCAACCGAACTTACTATCACATATTTAGTTCAGTTTTTCAGTCTATTTGGCCTCAGATATAAATGGGAATTTTAGTTCAACGTTGTGCCTTTTTTTTTTTTAAAAAAAAAAAATTCAAATATATGGTTGGCTGAATGATGGTATAAATACTTCAACATTTGGCTTTCCATACGCCATGGTTTGATTGAATAAGTGCACACTATGCATCGGAACATTAATGAAAACAAAACTTCAAAAAAACAAAATTTACCCATAAAACCAAAAGAAAAAACAGAAGCAATTACAAACAGAAACCCACAACGAAGCCACAGATCTGATATAAAGCAAGACTAATTCGATTTTTTATACTATTTATAATAGATTTCCAGTTTAATACATCATGCTAATATTAATAAAAAGAAAAAGAGAACAAAATTTACTGATTAAATATCTAACAAAGACAGGAAAAAAACGATGTTTATAGATCTTATCTCTGTTGAAGCTTTTTCAATCTTATCTCTATTGAAGCTTGGATTCGATCTTGTCTTTGATGGACTAACACCAAGCAAAAGATAATAAAGGGCAAGTAGGGTGCGTGATAAGATAAAATGAAATAGAGAAAGGTAGAGTGAAGTGATGAGAGGTGAGAAGATAGATTTGGTGAAGAAGGATTCAGAGTGGCGCTGAATGAAAAACAAAATGAGAAGTCAAGCAAAGTGGGTTGGAAAGCAGCGCTGAAGGAAATAAATAGAGATAAAGCAGAGTAGGGTTGCGGCTTTAGGATTATAGCGGTGACCAATTTCCCCGCTCAACAATTGGTCCAATTTGGCTTTGGAATGTTTGTTTTTCCTTTTCCAGAGGATTTTTTTTTTTTTTTGTAAAAATTGCAAAATATTTATTTGGTTAATGCAACTCAGAGTTGATAGATGGGTTCATCGCCTCTGGTTCTATTTAGGCATTAAAATTTTTTATTTTATATATTTTTTTTTTGCTCTTAGATCTTTGTTTTAATTGGGACCTATTATCTTTGGTTTTCCCATCTTTTATGGATTTTTTTCCATTTCTCAGGGCGTGATGTCGTCTTCCGTATCATTGTTGTTTGACGTTTATAATGTCCAAATACGTGCTTTTGGCGATTACATGCTTCTATTTATACGTATTGACCAAAAATTTTTTATGTATGTATGATGCTTCTAGTAAAAATTTATTTTTATGTATCAATATTTTGCATTCTTAATTGGTTTATCATGCATGAGTATTTTGTGTTCTTGATTGATTTCTTTTGCATATTGGTTTACTTGATATTACACTAGTTTGTAGGGGTGAGCAAAACCGAACCGAAACCGAAAAACCGAACTGAACCGAGTGAATTCGGTCTATTTACTTCAGTTTTAAAGTAAATTCGGTTCGGTTCGGTTTAAAAAATAAAAAAAATTCGGTTTTCGGTTCGGTTCGGTTTAAAATTAAGAAAACAGAATAAACCGAATAGACCGAATAAACCGAATTTGTGGGATTTTTTTTTAATTTTTTTTTAATTTGAGTTTAAAAAACTAAAAATAAATTATTTTATATAAGATAAAAAAAGTCCAACAAGCCATTGAGCCCAAAACCAAAAACCGAACCGAACCAAACCGATTTTTTCGGTTCGGTTTACTTCGGTTTAACTTAAATTTCGGTTCGGTTCGGTTTGAATTTAAACTAAATTCAGTCTATTCGATTTTCATAAATTCGATTCGATTTGAACCGAACCGACCGAATGCTCAACCCTACTAGCTTGTGTATTTATTATATCTATGGTTTATCTTTTTATACTGAAATTTTTTGCATGATATTTTTTTACATGTTGGGCCACGGCTTTTTACTTTTTCTCAAGGGCCTAGGCCCTTTTTATTGCTTGCCTGTTTCTATATTTTCTCACTCTAGGAGTTGTTTCAGTGTCTTATAATTTTTAGTTTTAGTGCCTCCATTATTTATTAGGTAAAAAGTAAGTCTACTTCCTTTTTATACCCTCAATTTATTTACTTAAATAGATTTTTTTATTATTTTACTTTCATTCATTTATATATATTCTTTTAATGAAAAGTATATTAATAAGTGAGATTTGCTTACTTATATGGATAATGTTATCATTGTTACACTATCATTCAGACAAGTTATGTTTAATTTATTTGGTTAAAAAATAAGTTCACTTTCTTTTTCTACATTATTTATTTACTTAAATAGAGCTTTTCTTATTATTTTTAAGTTTATTCAACTATGTGTTTTCTTTGAATGAAAAGTACAAATCACTACAAAAAAAAAAAAAAAAAGGTTTAACGATCACAATATGTGGTCATTAAAATCTCGATCGCTAAATTTTGGGTGACCAAAATATTGCTTGGTTGTCAAAATAGTGATCATACATTGTGCTCTCTATTTAGTGACTAAAATATATGGTCACTAAATGTTGACCACAAAAAATCATAACAAATCATTTGGAGACCACTTAGCTATCATAATAATAGTCACTATTTAAAAACCACAATATATGGTTTTTATTTAGAAATCACAAAATATGATCTCTATCTTATGATCTTTATTTAGAAACCATAAGTTAAGTGATCCCTATTTAGCTACCACATTAGATATCACTCAGCTTGTGATAGCTAAATAAATAAATAATTTATGATATTAATGTTATATTATATTATATTTATTTATTTATTTATTTTTTATTATTATTATTATTATTATTATTATTATTATTATTATTATTATTATTATTATTATAGTCCAAACTGAATTAAGAATTGCAAATATTAAAACATAACTAATAATTAAATGAAATAAATAATATATAGTATGAATATAAGTTGATAAATTGAAATAGAGTTAAATACTATGACCCCCAAGTTTTGTCCTACTGTACTATTTAATTTCACATTTTCAAGAATTACATTACAAAAAATCCTATGTTTTGACTTCATTACATAGTAAGGGACTTCTCTTTATTTTTTTAGGTTTTTTTTTTTTAAAGTACATATGAAATGATAGTAATGCCCTTGTTTAAAAATATTGAATCAAGGAAGGCAATGGTTGTGTAAAAGCAAACATCTTCTTTCTCCCTTCTTCCACTGCCATACCCATTTTAATTTCTCTTACCAAAAATCATCGTTACAATAATCATCAAACATCGACCATTAAACTAAAAATGAAATCATTGATAATTGAAGAGCATATATTATGCTCCATTTGCGAAGAGAGGAAAAGAAGAATGTTTTGATTTTTTAACATCCACTGAAGTTTAGTGTTTGCATGTATAATATATTTCATTGAATGACTTCATTTTGAGTTTTGCAATGAAAATGAGAGTGGAAATATTGTGATTTTAGGAATTATTTTAGTTTAACATAGGATTTTAAATGATTATGTATTAAGGATGCATTTTTGGATTCATGTTATGTAGGGTTTCAAAATAAAGTAACATACAATCACCTTGTTTATAGTATAAAATTTAAAAGATTTGACCATTTTGAATAAAGGATGTGGTAAATGGCAACTTATATGTGGAGTGAGTTTCTCACTTTTTTGTTGGTTTTAGGAAAAATGTGCTAAATGACAAATGATACCGAGTAGTAAAGTAGAAAATGTGTAACTTTATGTATTAATGCCTTTTTTTTTTTTTTTTTCTTTTTTTTTTGTATATGTAGATTTTGGTTGTTGATGATTACACTCTTATTCTTGATTTTGAGGATAAAAAGGTGTATGTTTGTAATGTAGAACTAGATAGGTATTCTAGAATTTGTTTAGTGCAGAACATATATAGAGCTTCTCTTGAAATTGAATCACAATATATAAAATGTGGATTAGGCATGCTAATGGAAATTGACGAGGATGTGAATGTGATGTTCAACCTTGACAAAGAAAATCCTGAGATATCTATTCACATTAATGAGAAATATACACCGTTAAATGTTAAGAGTAGGGATGAGGGAACTAGAAAAGGAGTAGATGTAAAAAGGGAAGGGAATACTAGTAATGTGCAGTAAAAGGGTGATAAAACACCACCTCTAACACCCACTTTACTGTAGCCTTCTAATGAGCCCACTGTAGAACCTGAATGCACAATAAAATAGGAGCCACAACCAAACCTAAACCCAATTTACAACTGTCAAGTTCCCAAATGGACTTTAATATCCTTCCTTTTAAGCCCAATACAAATACTGAGCCTACTGTACAAAACAAACCAAACATTTATACTCAGTCTACTTCCCAAATGGACTCCAATATCCCTCATCTTGTGCCTAATCCAGATACTAAGCCTACTGCAGTGAACCAAACATTTTTACTGAGCCCACTTCCCAAATGGAGTCCAATCTTCCTCCTTTTGAGCCAACTACGGAAATGACCCTAGTGCATAACCTCAACCCATAGTAGAAAATGAGCCTAATTTTCCAACTTAGTTTAATGTCAACAGTAGGGGAATAAGGGGGAGGGCTTGTGGCACGATGAGAGTTAGGGAAGAGGAAATGCAAAAGGTGAAGGAAAAGGAAATAAGTGACAAAGATCAAAATATTAAGGTTAAATGTGCTAGAAATACGGGGAAATGGCATGAGAAGAAGTAGAAGGCAAGTTAAGAAGGATGTGAATCCTGAGCACAGTGATGATGAATTCACTTTCTCTAATAATGATGATGATGATTGAATGCCATTAGGGGGGTGAAGTTCGTAATGAGAGTAAGGGTGAAAATATTGAGGAGGGAGCTATTAGTACAGAAGATGTAGGGGATGATCCATATAATATAATGAAAGATGATGACAATTTGAGTGATGTAATGTCTAACCATAAGGGTGGTCGGGACATTAATGATGAATCAAAAGATGATGATGTTGTTGCTAGGGGTAGTAAAAAGAGGAAAAAGGTGGAAAATATGTAAAATAGTATGCTAATGAGTTCAAGTGGGATGGAACAAGTAATATGGAATTGAAGTGGGTAGGTTTTTGGCGATGTGAATGCCTTTAAGGTAACCTTGAATGATTATGCCATAAAAGGAGGATATAACATACAAAGAAGAAAAAGTGATGGGAGAAATGTGACAACTAAAAGTGTAATAAATAATTCCACATAGAGGATAAAGTCTTTTCATAATAGGTCATTCCTGATAAAGTCTTTGAAAAAGGAGCATACTTGTGTTACATCCAATTTAAATAAAAACCATAATATCATAACTAAGTAGGTCAACAATAAATTAGAGTTATTGAGTGTTGATCTAAACATTAGTTATGACTTCATGTTGCAGCACATGAATATCAAATGGGGCATTAATATACTTATGTGGCAGTTGTCTATGGCTAGTGTAAAAGTTAGGATGCAAAGTCATTAGGCACACTTAGATAGTTTCAGAAAACTGAGGAACTACATAAAGTTTGTATTAACAATTAACCCTCGCGACATGATTATGTTTGAGCCTTATGTGAAAAATAGCCTTAATGAAACACCTAGGTTTAAAAGAGTTTTTATGTGTTATGAAAGGGTGATGGATGGATTTAGAGAGAGGTGTAGGATTTTTTTATGGATGGACGGGTGTCATTTAAAAGGTCCTTTTGGTAGAGTTATGTTGAGTGCAGTATCCCTTGACGGAAATAGTGGTGTTCTTCCATTGGCAGTAGTAGTGGTGGAGGCAGCATGTAAAGATACTAGGCTTTTCATCTATGATTTACTGATGCAATGTATTGAACCATTTGATAAGCTACTGACGTTTATGTCAGATATGTAAAAGGTATGCTTTCATTTTTGTTGCTATCAATTGTCTCTTTGTTTTACGATTTTTTTGCTTTTTAAATTTCTTTGCTTCTATTTTGTAGGGAGTCATTGATGTTGTGGAAGTGATTTTGCCTAATACAAGTCACATCTTCATGAATATGCAGAAAAAATTCAAAAGGCTTAAACTTGAGGAAGGTATTTTGGAAGGTTATAAGAGCAACACATAAACTTGGTTTTTAGGAAGAAATGAAGGAAATTAAAAAAGTTAATGATAAGAACTTAAGAAATGGTTAATAGAGATAAAGAGGAAGCAGTAGTGCAAACATGCCTTTGAGCCTTCAAGTAAGAGTGAACACCAAACCAACAATATGATTGAATCCTTCAACAGTTGGCTAAACGAGGTTAGAGGTTTGCCAATTATTGAGCTACTGTATGCAATAAGGTAGAAATGTATGGTGAGACTATAAAAAAGGGATGCTAAGGGCTGTACTTAGGAGGGAATGATTGCTCCGATGGGAAAAAAAAACACTAAATGCCATAGTTAGAAAAGGTAGGGCAATCTCAATTTTGCCTAGCATAAACGATGAATATAAAGTGAAGGATGAAAGAATTAGATTTACAGTGAACTTGAATGATATGAAATGTAGTTGTAAGTGGTAAGAGAATAGTGGGAAGCCTTGCAAGCATGTTGCAAGGTGTATAGGTCACAAATAAGCCAACATTGAAGACTATTGTGATGCATACTTCAATAGAGCCACACATGTGAAGGTATATAATGGGCCAATTCACCTTATGCCTCAACATGATTTTGAACTTGAGGAGGAGAGTTAAGTCATATTGCCACCAGAAATAAGGAAAAAACTTGGTAGGCCTAGATAAAATAAGGTGAGAGGAGAAGGTGAAGGACCTGTGAGGCAAGTCAACATAAGGAGTGTCACTATCAAATGTAAACAATGTGGGCTTTTCGGACATAACAAAAGAACTTATAAATCTCCTGCAACTAATCCAATATGTATGTTAAATTTATATTTCCTTATTATAAAATGTTTACAAATAACCATGGCTCATTGATAATGTAATTTATTATTTATCTTAATTAGAACCCTATTTTAAGGAGGTCCCAATTTAGTAGACAAGCACATGCTGGTACTGAAGTTAGAAGTTTCCAAGGTTCGACACTCAGAGGCATAGGAGGAGGTACTACGGTAAGAAGTTCTTAGCAAAGTGGAGTCATTAATCCCCCCAACTAACATGATGTTTGAAGGTTTTTGCTTTTTTGTACATGACATATGTAGTTAACAGTAGATAATTCACGAATTTTAGGTTTTTGTACATGGCATATGGAGATAACAATAAATGTGCTATTTTATTTTTTGGGATAGTAGAAAATTACAGTTTGACATTATGATGTAAATGCATTTTAATGTTTAAGTACATTGGATATTTGATATTTCAATAATATGTAAGTGAATTTTAATGTGTAAGTTCATTGAAAATTTAATGAAATATATTGCTCATAATGGATTGATTTTGTGATGCTTGGAATCAATGTTGTTTATACTTAGGGTCGATGCTTGGATTGGATGGATTTTACTTGTATTAATATTGTGATAAATCAATGTTTAATATATGGATTGATGTTATAAAAGTAGTTTATGATTTTTAGTAGGTGTACTTTTTATCTAGTAGTGCTGCAATAAACTTTCAAGCAAAATTAAATATTATACTATAAAGTTTCTTTATTTTATAAATATTGCACCATATAATCCCTTCATTTTATAACTATTTCACCTATATGTCCTCAGTATTTATAACTTTTACACTTTAAGATCCCTATAAGAACTTCAACTAATTAACAAGTCATAATTTTAAATTTTATTTCACTTATTAGACATATGTTTACACAACATGGTGAGTCCATAATAATTGAAAGTGAAAGAGTTAGTCTTCTTTCTCCTCCTAGGAAAGTTGAATCTGGTTCTTGGTTTTATTACAAAACACCTTAACCACAAGCTAGTCAAAATGTGCCTATAACAAAATATGAAATGTTAATTATGGGCATTGAATCTAACAAAAATGTAATTTCTACTAAAAATAAATCTATGTATAGCGATGAGTAGGATCGTGTTCATAAGGATTGATAGATTTAAATTCCTTAAAAATAGAAAAAGAAAATAAATAAAATGAGGGGAAATTTTGTAAATGGACAATTGCAAATAATTCAAAAATAATAAGAAAATAAAGTTGAAGAATAAATCAATACGACAAAAGCTTCCGGTTAAAGAATTAATCTAGTTGTGATTTAACTTTAAATATTCGCAATCTACCATCAGGTCCTGTAACGCCTTAACCTCTTAAGGGCAGTGGCAGCTTACATCATAAATGTGTATCTGCAAGTGCCATGTACTTGATCATGTTGTTGCTATGCTGCAAATATGTTCTGCAAGTTCATTTTCCGATTAGAATGTTGAGAGAAGGGAACTATTGCTCCTGAGAAGGTGAATAATGAGCGAATATACTAGCCAATTACAATTAACTGAGAAAAGCAAGATGTTTTACGAGTACAAACTGAAATTGGATAAAGTCATAATTGATCTCTTGAGAAATGTGAATCAAATGAAAATTTGTCTGTAATATGAATCAAAGCAAGCATAAACATACTGCAGCAAGGCTATATAACACAAAACCTCAATAGTTAATATAACAATTCAAATGACAACATTACTCAACACTACGTCTCAAATAAGTTTCCAGAAAATCTAACGGAGCACAGAGAAGCATTTGAGGTCTAATACGTCAAGGTACAAACATAAAAGAAAACAAAATGAGACACCATTGAATTGTTGACAGATGCTAGGGAAGATAAAATCTTATTTTTTTTTATCAATTATATTAATGGAAAACATTTCATTCTAAAGAAGTTATTAAACAACAAATGCCCACAGTGCCTATGACCCAATCTAGGGGTATAATTATAAGTTTGAAGAGTACACCCCAATTACAAAAGCCTTAACTGTCGTACTGTTTATCTTGTTACAATCAAAACTAATCAACTAATAACAATATCAAATACCAAAAAAAAAAAAAAAAAAAAAAAAAAGGAAACAAAATAGACTTCATGATCATCTGCAACAGCTCCAAACTTCAAATAACTGGTCAAATCCACGAACATACTGTAGTTGCAAAGCCCTATTCATTATGAGCCTAAAACAGACTTTATCCAAAAATGAAGATCATTTGGCCCATCAGGTATAGGATAAACGATGAGATAAAATTAATCCCAAAATTGTAGAAATCAACTAGTATATGAATCCTGACCCAGCAAAATTTATGATTTTCTCTAAAAGGATTGAGCAAGCAAATTTATGCTGTTAATTGCACAAGGAAACAGGCAAACTGCAGAACTAAACTATAAGCAACATGTCAACCACACCCCAGAGTTCACAGCCCATACACTAACTTCGACTTTTATAATCAAGCTCGCAATTGACATGAATCAACTCGACTCAGCTCTATTATACCTCCAACAGTGAATCTTTAGCTTCAGGAGACTAGGCAAGACTGCCAGGGAACTGGTCGGGATCAAGAACAACAATAACTACTATTTCAATTTACCTTATCACTTAGAAGGGATGGAGATGACAACAGAGCTCTATGCTAACGAGGTGATGAAAAGGATCTTTTTGGGAAAGACTCTTCGTGAAAAGAGAGGATTTTTGTTGATATAAAACCTTTGCCCTCTTCAAGTTTTTTTCTTTTTTGGGGGGGTTTAGACATAGTGTCAGAAAAAGCAAAGCAGTCTTTGCAAAACAAAAGCAATATAATATGAATGAATTTTTCTATTTTAAGCAGAGAAAATTACAGGCAGAACTAAGCAAACTCAATGAATTACTCTGACAGCGCTGATTACTGAAGCATTCTAAAATACAATAAGCTCACATAGGCAGTGATTTGAAAATCAAACTCAATATGATTCAAGTCAAAAGCAATTATATATCATATAATCTAGTCCTAATTGCCACTTCAAAATCAAAATACTCCTGCGTTTCATGTACTGATACCATTAAAACTCAGCTAACATCAGTTTAAAGTTAGTCACTCAATTTGATGTAAAATGGCCATTTACTACTTAAGAATCCATAACATCCAGAAGGAACACCCAAAATAGAAAAACTACAATAATTTTCTTCTTTCCTTCTACATGCAATACCGAACCTAAGAACAACCAGATTCCACTTCAATTAAGGTGGAGAATTCCGTTTGCAATATATAAATATAGTAAAACCTTATAAACACATTATATTGACCATTCATTCTCACAAAACAACAATGAGATAATGTTCATTTTATTGATGATAAAGCCGGTACTAATACCCATTTCATAAATAAAATTGAGTTGTTAACACATCACTATATCACTGAAACAGAATAGACATAAAAGTGAAATTTTCAAGAGGAAAATTACCAAAAACAACAGAAATAAGAAGAATAGAGCAGTTGGAATGAGTAGAGTATGCCTTGAGAGAACCCTATACTCTCACCCCCTCCCGCAAAACTCAAGTCCCAGACCATACTCTGCAGTCTGAGTTTAGAAAAAGCAGCTTCAGATATGCCAATAAAGGATTCAATGCACAATGCTTTGGAAAATTAAATTAAAAAGCTCAATTCAATGACTGATCTACATGCAAAGGCGGCACAACATTTTTTCTATGAAATCCTTGCAAAATCGAACCAATTACAGAATTCATATCAGAAACAATAGACATCAATAATGTTAAACAACAAGGAGAATAGTCTACAAATTTTCTTCACCTGATTTATCCACTGTTTTTTTTAATGGTTAACCAAAGAATTCTATAACTTGAGCAAATTTATTATGAAGCATAACCTAGTCTATTGTCAAACTAACATGTATTTCTCGAGAAGTAGAGATAAGAAAGAAAGAACAAGTCTGACAATACTTGTACCAATAATGAAGGAAGAAGATATGGAATTAACTAAATGCAAACGTAACAAACATAAAAATATTGTATATGAGTTTAAAGTAATTTACTCAACTGATACATGGAAGTTCATTACTTCATGTATGAAGCTAAAGTTAACTTTCTAGGTATCTTACAATTGTTTATTCATTTTTTTTTTTTAATTATAAACACATTGTTCTATATTGGAAGTCACATGCTCGGCATAATTGTTGTCTTTACTTCTAACTTCATCAAATCCACACCTCATCCATCCTCGATATCCAAATCAATTAAACAATTTCCAGCACTAATAGAAAATTCCACGACTTTTACTTCACAATCAACATTTGCATATTTCAAGACTACCTCCAAATTAATGGGAACTAGTGTTTATATGTTCCCCTCTTCTCCGTTTAGTTTTTGAAGCAACATTTTATTTTTTAAGAACTTAAAGAACAAAGAAAGAAAAGAGCAGAGCCTTCCACTTGAAAGAATTACATGAAGTGAACAAAACTTTGTTCACCTAATCTTCAAATGCTTCCTAAGAAAAGTGTAATTCAAAAAACAAAAAATAATAAATTGAATAACTTTTTTTTTTTAATACATGAGAAAATTTTTAGTAGTAGTAACCAATTATCAAGAATTGAACTCTTGACCAACTGCACTACGGAACCTGTTTTTGATTCCCCCAATAAACCTTTTTATCTTCCTTTTGTGCATGTTTTATTACCAAACACGGAATCTCTTTTCTCTCTACTTTGTTTTCCTCCCCTCAATGGCCTCCTCTCCGATTACACCAATGACTGGTCCCATTGGTTTCATCAAGGTTACTGATCAATGTAATCTAATCCAACGGCCGCCACGCAGAAGCCGTCAAAAGAGACAAATCCTTCCACCCTAACTTCAAGCACCCATTTTCCTCCTCCACCAAAGTATAACCTTTCCAAGGAAACATCCCAAGCAACAAACTAGCTTGGGCGGCCGGGTTTCCCCCAAGTGAAACAAGTTGAAACCCGACCCGTTTCAACTCATCACCCCATCTCTCCACCTTCACCTCTCCAGTCCTCTTGGGCCCACCCACAGCAACAATATTCCTAATCTCACACCCAAACAACTGTTGCTCCACCGTGTGCCTCTCTACGCTATCCGCATCGAATCCATCCCCTAAAGCATCAAATAACGCACTATAATAATGCAACGCCTCAACGAACCGACCTAAAAAACTACCCCCATGACTTAAATCCTGTTCAACGGTCGTGATCAACTTAGGCCTCAACAAAGTCAACAATCTTAGCGTCCCTAAATCGCTCCCAGTTATGTCATAAAGACAATGATGCATCCAATGAACTACAACCGCTTCCCTCGGCCTAACCCGTAGCTGACTAACGTCATTCACATTTCCAATTTTGCCCTCCACTGGATGGAATTCGAACGGCAGACCCAATGAGCTGGCGAAATCCGCAAGTCTCCTGCCCGTGGACTCAAGCAGCTCGGCTGACGACCCGAACCCGGTTATTCTCATGGACCGGATCTTTTTAGACCGAGAAGCGAGGATATGAAACAGCCCTGGCCACTGTAGGCCTTGCATAATATCGAGGTCGATGACGTGGACACAATCCTCGCCGTCCAATGCTTGGAAGATCGCTTGGTTGGCGGTGAAGTGAGAGAATTTAATCAACGGACTGATCGAATTGTAAGACTGAAAGGCAGTAAATATTTTTTGCGAGTGAGTTACCGTTAGGGATTTTGAGGTGAGAGGCGAGTATGTGCCTAAGCATGAGCTGACCACGCGCGCTTGAAGAGCGTGCGCAAAGTAAGCCCCCACGCGCTCGAGAGAAGAGCCGAACGGGGAAGAGAGCTCCGAGATCTCAGGGAGGAGATTAGCGGCGTCATCGAGGTTGTCCATGGCAACGCCCTCGGCGCATTGTAGCAAAAGGCCGAGAAGACGGAGACCTGTGGATTCCGTCGAGTAGTCTTCCTCCACGGTGGATTTCTCAACAGACACGGTAGCTGTTGCTTCGTTGGAGAAGTTCGGTCGCTTGGTAGAACGATTATCATCATCATCAGCAGAGGAGGCGTCGAATTCTTTGTCGGCGCGCTTAGTCTTCATGGAAGGGGTAGAATTGGAATTGACCGGTGATTGAGGAGATAAGCTTTGAAGCATGGTCGAAGGGCTAAAAAGGGGGACAGAATCTGAAAACTAGGACAAGAGAAGTAGTACGGTATGGTATGTTTGGACAGGGAGAAAGTGAGGGAAAATTAATTAGAAAGGTGGATTACTTTTTGATAAAGAGAGGGAAATGTTAAGTGGTCCGTTTGGGCGTGTCGTTAAGGCCGTTTGATGTCAAGGAAGGATTAGAGAGGGAATAATTGTTAATTAGTAAAAAAATTAATGATGATTAGATAATGAAGTGGTTGATTGAGATCGTCCTTGGATTCTTGCGATGATGTTTTGGGTAAAATTAAGGCATGGGGATTTGTCTTTCTTGTTTGGGGATACCGATAGGTCTCATTGATTATTATATCCATGAGGCTTGCTAACAAAATATATATATCCATCAAAAAATAATATTTTTCCTTTCCTGTGATTTTTCTTTTTAATAAATATTATTTATTTTATAATTTATTTATTAGTAAAATTTTATATGTATAATGTTATTTATAAAATAGTGTCATATCTATAACTTTATCACGTTCATATGACACGTTATCAAATTTTATATATTATATCAGTTAATTATATATTTAAAATTTATATATTAAATTTCCTTAGTCTAAATATGTAATTTCTTCATTTTTTATTTACTTTCTTTATTATTCGTTTAAATATATAAAAAATAAAACAAGAATAAATTTCACATTTATAGGGAAAAAATTATGTATCTATACATAATTAGTTGAAATAATGTATAAAATTTAATATTAGGTCAAACAAATGAAACAAAGTCATAGATTAAATACCACTTTACAAATAACATTAGATCATAGGATAAAATTGAACTTCCAACCAATGAAAATGAAACACCATGATTTTATCTTGTTATAATAAGTTTACATATGACATTTAGGTTCATATTATTAAGGAAAAACCGTGAGTTATACCAGAAGAAAGAGAGAGCTAAGGAAGAAAGAAAGAAAGGAAGAAGACGAAGAAGAAGAAGAAGAAGAAGAAGGAGAGGGAGAAGAGTGAGCTGCCTAGGGAAAGAGTCCTGAGGTTTTCTAATTATGGGATAATAGGTAAGTTAATTTATCTTCTTCTCAACTGAAAGTAACCTCTCATGACATGTTAATCATGCATGATTAGTGAGAATTATGGAGTAATTGAGGTAGAACTCTTGGATGGAAGTTGTAATCTAAAAGAACAAGAGCTGATTTTGTTGATTTTGCTGTTAGAGTAGAATTTTGTACCCATGATTTCATAGCCCTAAACTAGGAATTAGGGAAAGTTTAAAATATGAAAGTTGTAGCTTTATGTCTCATATAAATGCGTATGAAACAGTTTTGCTTGATTTTGT
>CATIWR010052961.1:0-78848 GCA_949677035.1 Omphalea diandra | reverse complement strand
ATTTATTTTTTATATATTTTTAAAATTTTTTTATATATATATATATTTATATTTATATATATTTATATATATATTTTTATATATATATATATATTATTAAAATAAATCAATTGAATCGATCAAATAGAAAATTAATTAATTAAATTTCTATTCAAATTTAAAATTATTGTTACCAAAACCAATCATTAAATGACAATGTGGCAATCAATAATCAGAAAGATGTGAAAAAGGAAAAATAAAATATATTGGGTTTTACAAGTCACCATTAAATTAAGAAAATATAAGTTATATAAATGAAGTTTTTGGTGGAGGAAGTATAAGCGTGGGGTATGAGATGAGAGACCATGGAGCCATTTGGCTGTGGATTCTCCAACAATAACATCCACGCTTCTAAAGCTATAACACAATATATACCCACTCCAGCTCCGCACTAAATGGATCTTATTCATCTTTCTATTCTACTTTTAAAAAAAACAATACCCATAATAATAAATAAAAATCAATACAAAAAGAGTAGGGAAGGGAATCCATCCCATGCCCCTCTACTCTACCATTACTATTATATTCTATGCACCAGCACCACCCACTTTCTTAAACTTTTATCCCACTTATTACTTGTTTATATATATACTTTTATACAATAATGGCGTTTTCTTTTCTATTTTTTACCCAAAAGAAAAGCGTCAACCTTTCTTTTCCTTCTTAAAATTATTTAAGATGGATTGTGTTAATTTGAAAGTTTTGTTTAGTGGCTCGAGATAGAAGCTACAAATTTAGCAAGGTGGTTTAGGTTTGGAATTCCATCATCAAACACGTGTAAATGGGCACACGTTTGTCTAATATATGGATGACAAATATCCAAATATCATAGGAATATAATCTTCAATTTCTAGGGCTTATGCTCATCTATCATGAAGATGAATTAGCCTCTTGAGTCATTAATTTCTATAAATGTATCATGTCATGTGTTTTCATGAAATATCCATTTGTGTTAATATTTGGAATAAAAGTTTTTAACGTAAAATATCTAACTAATCGTCATCGTCAGAATATTATTAAGGCAGTTTAAATTAAATTTTTTTCAAACATTCGATCAAAGAGGATTAAGTCAGTATTATAAACATGCTTACGAAAAAACGTGGATATATAATATATAATAAACTTTGCTTTTATGAGACTCAACAAGAACAACAACAATACGATGTAATGGAACATGATTAAGAATTGGTTGTCGTTGCACGTTCTAAGTGCCGTGGATAACAAGAAAACAGAAACCTTCGCATCGCAATCTTGTGGACGTGATGTTGGAAGCAAACTTGCGACCTTCTTTTCTTTTTTTTTTCTCAAAAAAGTGCCACCTGCAGTGGAGCAAATTAATTGTTGTTTTGCAACAGAATAATACGAATTTTGACATACATTGGAATGGGGGGAGAGAAAGAATGGGTTTAATCATGTCAACGCCACCGCAAGATAGTGGAATTCAAATACCAAGCATATACATATGAACGTAATCTACCATTAGTTTATATGAGTGAATCAACCCCATATAGTTGATAGAGCCACTGAAGTCCAACTAATGTGTAAGTGTAACCAGCTGACCCTATATATTTGACAAGGCAGCCACTATAAATCTCCTAATGGGTCACGCCAATTCTGAAGCACCTCGTCAGAGTGAGCCTAATCACTTTGTATCAATGTATAATTGCTGTTGTGGGCATCAGCCACATTATAATTAATTAGTGTTTTTATGGGCAAATGTGGTGCGGATGTGCTATGCTGTCATAATTTTTTTTAAACGTGAATTTACACACAATTTTTCGAACGGTTAAATATGTGGGTTTCAATTAGAATCGTCACTCTATATTAATTACATGATAATACAGCTTCATCGCTATATGAATGAATGATAATGAAAATTGTAATAAATTAAATTATCAATGATAATAATAAATTATCACTATATGTATTAGTGACTATAAAATATATAAGCAATGTCATTATGAGTTTTACATGTCAAATTTTAGTGACTATAAATGTTGTTACATTTTATTTTTCGTGACAATAAAATAAAGTTATTATTATATAATCAATTAATTTGTGACAATATTAAGTTATACGTGACAACATATATAATATTAGTTATAATAAAAATTATAGCTAATTATCACATTGATAACAAAATGAATTGTTATCACAAATTATAAATTAATCGTGATAATTTTTATTTTCATACATGACATAAACTTTCAGTTACAAAAGTATAAATTACGAGTATAGTAACAATACTAAAAAAATTATTTGTAACATTTTTTAAGATTACGTGATAATATTGATTGTCATGAAAAAGTTACTTTTTAGCAGTGATATGTGATTCACATTAAGACTTAAAATTCAACACAATGTTCTCACAATAAAATGTTTGATGTGCGAATCAAAGTAAATAAAGAAAAAGACAAATGCTTTGAAATAATTAAATCTATGTTGGATCTTAAAATAATTTGACTTTAACTGTGAGATACTTTAAATTATCAACTGCATAAATGTGTTAAATGGAAAAATAGAGGTAACGACATGGAAGGAGTAGGGGTGATAGCGGTGGAAAACACACCATGGATGTAGTTGCTGAAGCAACACTTGTGCAAGTAGAGTGGGCAGCAACAAAGATATTGCGGAGAAAGGACATCTTTCATGAAGAAAAAATATGTGTATTTTTTTATTTAATGCAAGCTTTATAGCATTATGTGCCATACAACGGGGATTGTCATCTCATTTTTAACAACTCCCACCACAAACGTGGATAAAATAAATTAAATTGAAAATCCTCACTCTTCATATAATGCATTTTAACTATTAGATTATACCTATAGACGCAAAAGAAAATTAAAGTTTGAGGATTTGAAGTTTGAACAAACAAATCTAATGATTGTTATGAGAAAAAGATTTTTGTCAGTTTGTTTATGTGATCGCATTAGAGGTGCTAATATATGGAATTTCTTAATTATCCTCATGAAATTTCTTCAAATCTATAATTTTTTTTTTTGGATTTTTTAATACTTTTTAGTATAAATTACAATTTGAATTCAAGAATTGGATTTTTTTTTTTTTTTTAGGTGTAAGTTGCAGTTTGACTTCAAGGGTTTGTAGCTTTGTTGAGATTTTCCGTTTGCTTACCAACAAATCTTTTGAAAATTTTAGATTATTAGATTTATGAAGCATTACTGGATACCATTAGGATTATTGGTCTAAAGGATTAAAATGGACAGGGAGAGATTGACTTTGGTTATAATAGTTTCAATTTTCAATTGATGAATCTGAAACCGAATAATTGCTCTGTTTGAAAGTTTACTGATGAAATTATTTTATAACTCAAAATTTTTCTTGTTCTCATCAAAATTTGATATTATGATAATGAAATAGGCTGATATCATTGTTTTGTGTTTTGTTATGTAAAGTCCATTTTTAGATTATGAAGAGAGAGAGAGAGAGTTGAAAAAATTAAGTTTCTTTTTATCGGGCTGTTGAACGCGTATTGTCATGTACTGGTTTAATATAATGTCGGAGCTTAATTAGGCTAATTTCTCAGTAATTTAAACTTAATAAGCCAAAATATTAAAACTGAATTTAATCGAACACTTCAAAATAATTGATAGGCCAAAATGAATCTTAGTTTAAAGAAGGAATTAATTTCTTTTCAAAGACAAAATGAACCTTATTTTGAAAAACTAAATAATTTTGCATATTTTTCATAAACTAATTAAAAAAACATACAAAAAATTATGAATAAAATTTTCAGTGCAACTCATTATCACTAGGAGAACATAAAAGACAAACATTTTAAATTAGTATTTATTGAAAAATTAATATCTTTAATATACATAAAAAATGTCATTTGAATGATTACGAAAAAATAAAAAATAGAAAATTTTAATAGAAAATTTGATCTAAAAATAGTTTTTATGAACGAATTATTTTCTAGGAAATAAATGCAACCAAAGCCCTACAGCAATTATGTGCCTATATTTTTTTCTCTAGGGGTTTGACATATATTTTTTATTTAAAAAAAACTTATATATATATATATATATATAATTATGAATGAGGATAATATTAGTGAAAATCAAATTATATGTTAATTTTTAAATAATTTAATTTTATCACTAAATTAAGATATCAATTAGGCTTAAAAAATTACTTTATGTGAATGAGCAATATAACTGTAGCTCTTACACGAGAGGGCGTTAATAAAAGCAATAATAGCAATACACTCTGCAAATTATTTCTCCATCGGCAGTTGAAACACATTATGTTGGGTACTAATGACAGTTGAATTTTGATGATCAATGGCACCGTGCGTCCATTAACAAGTAATAATAAGGGCATTAATTACTATTCACAAAATATAAAATCACTGCGTCCACATTCCTTTGTCATCCATTTCAAAGGATGATCAAAAGAGAAGCATGAGACACATAATTAGCTTTTTTTGCCCTCTCTTTTACCTAATCAA
This sequence comes from Omphalea diandra, assembly GCA_949677035.1. Taxonomy (NCBI): domain Eukaryota; kingdom Viridiplantae; phylum Streptophyta; class Magnoliopsida; order Malpighiales; family Euphorbiaceae; genus Omphalea; species Omphalea diandra. The sequence goes on along the minus strand of CATIWR010052961.1, from coordinate 74,341 downwards.
TGGTACAAACCTTGATTATTGTTCGAAATTAGGGTTCATCCATAAGTCAATATTCTCCACTGCAGACAGTGACATGTAATTATTGAGGAAACAACTATTGCCCGGTGAGCTGCCTAATTAATCCCAATCCCACGTCAACATAATGAGCTGGTGGTGCCTAATTTCGTGCTTAATTTGGTGGGTAAGTTGGACTCAGGTTATATATGCACTGCGGTTAAAGTGCACAACTTTAGACCAATCAATTAATGTTATCAATATTAGAGGAATTGGCCAGTGGTGGTGGTGGTGGTCCGTATCTTTTCCAACAGTGAAAAGTTCTTTTAACAAACCAGTTTCCAACATTTGCTTCATCTTTGTTTTGAATGAAATTGATTATTAAGCCTAACTTTTTTAAAAATATAATTTTTTAATGTTTTTCTACTGTGTTATTCTATTAGATTGCTTCTGTAGGAGTCACGATAATGATAGATTTGAATCCGAATCTTTTGATTATAGGGCATTACCTCTTAGTTACTAAGCTAAAAGATCATCAACTTTTTTTTCTTGTGTTTAGTTTAAGGGAGTGTAAAATTAAATGAAAATGTAAATTTTTTTGACCATTTAATTTTTTAATAAAAAATATTTTATTTAATGGTATTTTGCAAACTGTTACAGATTTTTTAATTGAATGGCAGAATGCTTGCGAATGTGAACAGCAGTTCTACCATAGCTGTTGGGTGTGTTAGATCATTCTTACCCTGGCTTCTGATTTTAATCCGTCTTTGTTTCTGGTTCCAGCTCTAGCAGCTGATTGTTCTTCTTAAATGAAGTTATTTTGATTCAAACAAAATTTATCAGTAAAAAAATATGATTTTAATTTATAAAATTAATTTAATTACAAATAAAGAAATAGTATCATGAAAAAGTCTTCTAACGTAGTTTAAGACATCCCAAAAAAAAAATATATCAATTTATATTTGTATATATTTTTTCCATGGATGGAAGGTTAAAGAGTGTAAGTTGCATATGATATAATCAGTCCTTCAATTCAAATTAATTAATTAAAGATAGTGACACGAAATTTTAGTTCAAGTTGGGGAAAAAAAAAAAAAAGGGCAGAAAATCTTCCAATTCCGACCACCAAATCTCCAGCACAGTAAAAAACAGCAGACTTTATGCCCAAAAATTGTCTCTCTCTCACGCGACTCTCCTCAATTTTTAATTAATTAAATCATGTCGACGCTGCTAATTTCATTTATTTACAAACATAACCCCATGACGGTGAGGGCCTAGTCTCCTCCTCTTCATGTGGACCTCTTCCTCACAAACTACAAACCGCAAGATCTGCTGACTTCAATGTCAACACACAGGTGGCAGAATCAATTTAGGCTTGCCTTGAAACAATGAGCATGTACAGTCTGATGTGAGTAAATCGAATCACCGTCGGGATCTTACATAGAGCGCATGCATTGGTGCACGCTTCGGCTCGTGTTTCCATAAGATTAACAGAGAGAGAGAGAGTCTTCAGTTGGGTCAAAGGAAGTTAAATGGCCTGCCATGCACGCGTAGGCTTCGGTGACAGCAGGGTGTACGGTGACCCAACTTGTGTTTTTAAGAGGACGGATACGACTGATAGCTTTGATGGAGGACACATGTCAACGAATGGAGCATCCTCAGGTACGTATTCCGGGCCAACTACCACAGCGGCTATCGCGGACGCGTAGCCGCCATTGGACATGCTCTCTGGCATCTGTTATTTCTTTTTTCCGCTATTGGTGCTTCGGTTTTCATACATCTATGATTTCACCACACCTTTGCACTCCCTCGGTCTCTCAACGGCTCAAAAACGAAAGAAATTGTTAATATTTGAACTCCCAATTAGTTCTAATTATTAACTTAACTATTAGTACATCAAATTCCCTCACGTATTAGTTGATTCTAGCTCAAATTTGTTTAGTAAAAAATATTTTATTTACATAAAATATTTTTTTAAATAACTTCTTTTTATTATTTAATAGCAATATTGAAAATAAAAAAATTGTTTTTTAATGTTTAAAATATATAAAAATAGTTTTTAAATTTATCATACAAAAAGGATTTATGTTATAAATTTGTTATATTTTATTATTAATTATCAAATATAAAAACATAAAATGATAAGTTTTAATAATTATTATATGGTCAGTGACTAGTAATGACTGTTAAAGACTTTGACGGTGATAGAGAGTAAAGATTATTGATAAAAGCTGATATATTTATTATATATATTTATTTGATTTTTTATAAGTTATTTAATAATTTTATAAAAGTTTAGAAAAATAATTTTTTTAAAAAATAAACAGCTATTTTTTTTCTTAAAGCCAGCTAAGTTTTTTCTTTTGATCCATAAATATTTTTTATTGAAGCAAAAACAAAATTTTTAATGCCATATACATTTGAGAACGCAAATTTATTCTTTTAAAAAATAATTTTTATGAAACAAATAAAGCTTAAGTAATTCTTTTTTAAAAAAAATCAATGATGAAATTGGATCTGCCATAGCCTTTTTAAAGCAATGTATTGTACGTATACACATCAATAAACAAAATTACTTATAAAATTTGGTTGATGAAACCAGCTTAAATATTTAAATAATTTAACTTTTTAGGTGAGATTTTGCCTTCCTTGATAATAGGACAAAATATACATTCACACCTTTTTTTTAAAAAAAAATAAGCTGCCGTCTTGATGATAGTAATTCATCTAATTTTTCAAATATTTCATTTTGAATAGACATTGACTAACATTCTTTTATCTAATAAAAAAAAAAGTTTCTATATCATAAGAACAACTAGTTTATTCTTCATTGATCAATTCTACCCAAAAAAATCTTAAAATATTAAACTTTTCCTCAAGTATTACTTTTATAATGCAGATTTCCATTTATCAATGTGAATATCATATATGAAGAGCATAAAAAAATTATGGACCCTAATTGCCATATGATACAACAGAGAGAATACATATTATTTTATTCTTTCTTTAGATTATATATTTATATATGGGAGCCATGACCCAATTATGACACTACATTAATAATATGTAACTATAGGTGAAGGAAAAAATTTGCTTATAATGAATATATGTAATGAATTAATAGATGAATAATAGTTAAAATAATTATTTATATCTGTTAATTGAAATTATTATTTATTATTTTTTAAGTATAAGAACACTTATAAATTTTTAAATTCAATTATAATTATGTCATTTGTTAATTATATATATTTGATATAGATAATATTTTTTATGGGTGAAATTGCAACATAAAATGTGAAAGAAGGGTAGAAAAAAGAAAAGAAAAAGAAAGGAATTGTTGTGGCAAAATGACAACAGTAAAAAACAAAAATATAAGAATTACTGTGGATTGCGCGTGGGGTATATGTCTGGTGAAGTACCAAAACAACTGCACTGATGGGGGTGAAGTTATTATCCATGGTGGATTATATTCCCATCAAATCGTCAACGGTGCAGAACACTGTTAGTGCAGTGGGATTGATGGAGTTAATGCGTTTTTTTTTTTTTTTTGACCTTTATAGATTTTTTAAAAAATGAGAAGAGAAAATACAATAAAATGCTCAATTTATTATTTAATTTAATGATATAACAAAAAGCGCATCACATATAGTTTTTTGTTGGGGTTTTTTTTTTTTTTTTTTAAAGGCATGTAGACTCTATAATGCTTACGATATTCATTCACTTATTAAATATAAAAGTAAATAGTAATACTTTTTGATATTTGAAAAGTAGAAAACTCCTTCAGTTCGGAATATGTTATGTTTAAATATTGTCAAATGGTATTCAAAATTATAAACAATTCCAATTTTGAAAGAATTCGTTAATTTAAATATCATATGATTGAGTATAGAGATACTACATTACAAATTAAAAAAGAAATTTCTGCTATCTAGGTAGTAGAAAAAAATAATCTTTTTTCATATATTATTGGTCTTGAAAAATTTTATTAATCTCTACTTAAAAGTGTTTTGTTCATTCATATAGATTTAGTTTTCCCTTCCCTTTTATATTGCAAGAAATAAATAAAAAAAACCTGGGCTTTAGCTAACATCTGCGACGAAGCACACAGAGCTAATAGAAGGCCCAACTATTTATTGCTGTTGGCCCACTGTAATTAGCGAAACCGTTGCAATCCAACAAGAGCTATTGGCATCGCCCATTAAAACTTAAAACGGAGATGAAGCCCAAACCCCATCCACGCTTTCTTCTTTTTTCTTTGTCTTTTGTGTTTATTTATATTTATTTATTACTAATTTCTATTCGAGGTTTTTTTTTTTTTTTGGTGGAGCCGTGCAACGAATGACCGTCTTAGTAGTGATCGGGCTATCCAAGAACTGGTTAAATAAAGCCACGAGGACATATGATTATATAGCCCACCATTTCCTGGGCTGGGCCTAATTGGCAACACGGTCTGCATCAATACTCAAGATACCTGAGGAGAAAGCTTTGTTAGGAGAACCTCACCCACTTGCCTTCACCGTTGTCATTTGTGTTGGGTAAATGGCTCAAAATATCACTTAACTATAGGGTCAATTTTAATTTAGTAACATAAAAAAAATTGGAATAATCAAACTATTAAATTAATTTCAACGAGGTCATTACCTCAATTTTCAGGCCAAATTAAATAAATAGTGATGATGTGGCTTACCGAAGCTACCTTAACATTTGCAGATCCACTTCTAGTCAGCATTCTAGAAGTCTTGGCCAAGATGAGTAGAATGGGTAATAAGCATTTTGACACCTGAGTTTTGCCATATTACACTACTTAATCTTTCACTTCCAAATATCATACTAAAATATTTGTTTATTTTCATTAGATTATGTAGAGAATTCAATAAATAAAAATATCTTTGTTATTTTTTCAAAAAGGGGAGAGAGAGAGAAGCGAGAGTCAGAAACATAAATGATAAGTAAAAACACTATTCTAATAAGGGATATTTTTATTATGATAAAAGAATTTACTATTTTATAATTCATTTAAAAATTTTATCAAATTTAATAGAATTTACTTTAGTTATAAATAATTTCAAAATTTTAATAAATAAAATTACAAATAGAATTTTATTTATACCAAATACATAAATTTTAGATTTACAAATGAATTTCATAAGAACTATAAAATTTATTTATATCTAACATACTCTTAACCTATCATTTATTATGTATGGTGATTTCAGAATATATAATTTGATCTTTCCAATTCACAATAATTAATTGACAACTATATTTATGTTTTTATTCTTTGTAACATATATATTATTTTTTATAAAAAAAACTTTATTCTACTCCTCAATTTGAAATCAATATTTTTTTATCAAATTTATTTGAGTTCTCTTTCACTTTCTTCTTCGTTAAAATATTTTTACACCTTATTTTTTAAATTTAAAATAAAAAACATAATATATAATCTAAAATGATTAAAAAAAGATAATTAATATTTATATGATGAAACGCAGGAGCATGACTTATATTTTATATGATGAAGCAAATTATAGGATTATTATAGTACATGAATTATTCTATACTCAATTAAAATTCACTATAGATTACAAAATTTTAAATTTCTAATAATAGTTTTATGTTTTTAGTTGTGATTCTTAGAGTTCACGAGGACACCGATATGTGAATATTAATTTATGATAATTTTTTTTATTATTGAACTAATATTGTTTATGATATTATGCTTAAAGGATGAAATATATTACTATATTTGATAATCTGTTTCTTAGTTTAAATAGGAGCATAATTCATATAAAGTATTAATATACAGTGTCAATACTTTACCCTGTTATTTGCTTTCTTAAGTTTATAATTATTTTATAAAAGTTTTTAAATCAAACAATATCATTAAACAATATATAAAAATCGATAATATATAATTTTATACATAATTTCTAAGGTAAATAATATAAAACAAAAAATTACTCTTAATTTATATATATTTATAATTATTAATTTTAATTATTTTAATTTATTAAATTTAAAAAGAATGTCGCATTAAAATATTATAATTAATATTTTACATTATATTTGCTATCTAAATAGTTTAGAATAGGTATAAATATATGATTTTAATACATTGTCAAATATATGATTTTGAAATATTATCATACTTTGTTAATAATAATAATAATAATCATAATACAAAAAAGTAGAATAGTGGGAGTACTGCAATGACTCATGACCAAAATCACTTGCGTGCAAAGACTTACCAGGATACAAAACTGTTCGAGATTATTTTGTACAGAATCTCAGCACGGTTTTCGGTTAAATATCCTGAAATATGCCTCAAAATAGGCAGTTGTCCTCTTCTTCAAATTGGCTGAAAGAGGTGATTCAATCAAACAATCATGTCTGGCGTCGTGAGGTACGTTTCTCCCACCTAGTGGTGAGATTATTGCTTTTGTGTATATTGCTGCAGTATATAGTGAAGATATAAATGGGGTGTGTATTGGGGGAGTTTTAAGGAAAGGGGATGTTAACATCATTGCGGTGTTTTATTCAACTTTGGACAAGATGGATTTGAGAGTGGCTATAATCCATGCTTCCGTAAAAGCTGTTGAGACTTCCAAACCTACTTTCTTTTCGGAATCTCTTAGCTTTGAGATGGGTAAGTCGTTAAAAGGGGTTATTGATTGGTGTAGAAGTGAGGTGTGGAACGCCAAATGGGAGGCATGGAATATATTGATTACGTTGAAAGAGGGAGTAAAGGGTTTTAAGACTGTTAGTTATCGACTTATCAGCACAGTGTAGAATTTGTTTACGGTCAATATTGCTAGAAGAGCGGCTTCTGATGTTATCGTGTGCGGATGTGTATGCATAGTGCGGGGTACTTATTGCTAGATACAGTATGTGGTGCTTAGTGGAGTAGTGGCATGTATCTGCAGATGGCCCGTCTTGTGTGTACTGCTGAAGTATCCCAGTATATAATACAATACACTTATCTCTGATTATTTTTAAAAAATAAAAAGCTTGTCGTGGAATTGGTGGCAATTATAAATCTACTCCAACTTGCGAGGAAGTGCGTGGAAATAAGGTGTGCCAGTTTCTGTAGACCTGTAGTTATTTGGCTTTTAATATTGCTGGTCTGTTCCCTATTGCAGTACTGATGCCGAACGAAAGAAGGTTCCAGGTATTTATTTTTGGATTTCCAATCCAGCATGCTGGTGACTCGTATGTGTTTAGCTTAATGTATACTTATTCTGTTTTCAGGCATATAGATTTACTTCTATTTTATTGGCTGCTTGATGTATTTTCTGGATTGGGACCAACCTGACAGAAACATGAGAAATGTTCGTGATCTGGACCTGTGATGTATTAGTTCTAGGTGGGGTTTTTTCATCATCTTGAGCTCCCTGCTTGAGATGGTTTTTCCCCTTTTATATAATAAAATATTTTAATTATAAAAAAAAAAAAGAAAAGCCCGAGGAGCACATGCACTTGAAGTTCATCGGGTGAAAGTTTTATACTTGGCTGACTAGTTGAAATTGGAAATCAAAATAACTGCAATCAGAGGACTGTACCATGTTGTCTTTTGGAAGATGTAATTTTTACTATCAAATCCCAATCTTTGAAGGGCAAATGAGAGTTGAAAATAAAGAGGCAGCTGAAAATAAAATTTTCACTTATTTTTTTTTCCATGGCCCTTATAATCAAATTTTCATTTTTATTTGAGCAGTAATATAGGGACTAAAATACGGAGAATAATTCAAGCAGATAATCAAATTAGGAGCATACTAACTAGGAGATTACTTATATATATTTAAACATTTTCTGTTGTGTTAGAGGCTGGAGGCATTTCTGTGTCTTGGTTGGGATTCTTTTTCTTACTTTGCTTGGCCTCACCATAAAAGTAAGAAATGAAGCCCCAGAGGGAGAGTACAAGCGCAACACCTTTCTCTGCATGAAATTTTTCGTGATAGCAAATCACACCCAAGATCTCAATCACTGGTAGAAGAACGGTGATGATGATTCCAGATAGCAAAGAGGATGCGCAAAAGACGACGCCTACGGCTCCCAAAACGAAACACTGCAAGATGATTGCGCTGCACACTATTATCACATAATACCTGGTTTCCCCAAGCTCAAATTCTCTTGCTTCTCTTGGAATCACCTATAATAGAGAGTTCACAATTTTGGCGAAGTTATTATTTAATATTCATATAAAAGATAATTATCTTGTTAATTATAAGAGACTCAAATTTCAAATCATATAGCTCCATTAGAAATAAATCATGTAAGAGAGAAAAAAAAAAAAAAAGAATTCAATGACACTAAAATAATTCATTCACTTTAGTAATATATATTTTTTTTATTTAGAGTAAATTTTAAATTGATAAAATTATTAATAAAACTTTTAATTTTCTCATCAAATCATTTCTTTAAATAAAAAATTGAGAAATTTCAAATCTTATTAATAATCTCTAAAATAAACTATATTTTTTAAAACTTTTTTAAAATTTGAAATTTCAAACGAGATTATAATGATTCACAATTGAAGAGTGATTTGAAATTTTTTCAGATATATCTCTTTAAGAGAAACTACAACAGCTAATTTATTCTGTTTATTCAAAGTGAAAGTTTAACAAGCTAAATATGATGAGTCATTAACTATGCCTGATATATAAGATAAAAAAGATGCAAATCTCTTTACTTTCATAGCTTTTTTTTCTGGAAAAAAAAAAGAGGAAGAAACACTCAATTGGAGGATGATTTGATCTTTCCACCCTTTGGCAGAACACTATTATACTAAAAACCAATTGAACATGAGATGCTGCATGTTATTGTTAGAATCTCGTCAACAATGGATGATTCTTTACGTGGACCGTGATATATATGAGATGATCGCACGTGATGTTATTGATATATATGATTCTTTACATGATAGAATCGCACCTGATGCGTTTTGGTTCATACAAAAAACTAGGCAAGAATTTCCTTTAATGATAATTATTCATCCTCCATACTCAAAAAAAAAAAAAAGTAAAATGTATTGCTTTGGTTATTTTACTTCCTCTTTTCTGCAAAAAAAAAAAAAAAAAAGGGGTAAAATACGCCAAGTGTGGATAGCAAGAGAAATAATAAGTTTGTGGTAAAGAAACTAACCTTGAAATCATTATTCACAAGTGGTAAAGAAACTAACCTTGAAATCATTATTCACAAGCATCCCTATGGTGCTAACAGAAGCAGCAAAAAGACAAATAACCATCTGAAATTCCAACACAAGCGTGTAGCTAATTTTCTGCTTGGCCTTCTTGTACGTTAACTCAACCAGTGGCAATATAAACCCGTACAAGGCCGAAGACCCAAGTGTCATAATAAACCCTAAAATATATTCTCTTTTCGACTCATTCTTCGGTCGGTCACTGTTGGAATGCAAGGCCAGGACACCAGCCCCTATCGTCAACAAAACGATAGCGTTTGTAGTATAAGGGGTAAATTTCTGTCTAACCAAGAGAAAGGCAAAACCTGCAGTGAATGCCAAATTGGTAGCAACAATCAAAGCGGTGGTTGAAACAGGAAGATGTGCAATTCCAAAAGCAAAAAGATAGTTTTCAAAGCCGATAAGGATACCGATGACCGTGGCGGCCATGAATAAAGGAGGTTTAATGTTGAAAAATTTAGTGGTGGGGTTGGTGGGTCGGCGGTGGAAATAGCTTATGAGGAGAGGAATGAGAATGACTGGCCAACCGACGGTTTGCAGCAAGGCGGTAAGCCAAACACGTTTGCCTCCATGGATGAAGTAGAGGCGCATCATTAGAGGACCACCGCAGTTGCCTATGGCTAAAAGGATGCAGTTGATAACAAGTAGTGTTTTTCTCATGGTGGTGTTACTGTTAGCTTGAGGCTGTTCCTTGGTTTCCATGGCTACTTCTACTATACTTCCTATAGTTTTCCAATGATCTTATTCCTTTTTTTCTTGGTATATATTGAGTCTGTGGGAAGATATATATATATATATATATATTGAAGGCGTTCAGTCATTGTTATAAATACAATGGGTAGAAATGGGTCCATCCCTTCATAATTTATTCGTTTTCTAGTTGGATAAAAAGCTTAAGGCAGATAATGGGACGCAATGTCATTGCAACTTGTTAGAGCTCCCTGCCATCCCGCCTTTAAAGTGTCCAAGTCCATATTAAACTATGGATAACTCAAATCGAAAAAAAAATAAAAATAAAAACTATGGATTTTTCACAATTTTTTTTATAAAATATAATAAAAATTTCACTATTTTGATAAAATATTAAATCATGTTAGATGAATGAAAATAATAAATTTTACATTAGATGTTGATATTTATTATTATTTTTATATATTAAATTTCAATTAAAATTAAAATTTATAATTTCAGTATTAAAAGGTGATTTCTACGCAGTCAAAATTTAAAATATTATAAAATATTAATATAAATGGACTCAAATAGTAAAAAATATATTTATTTATTTTTTGTGATTTTAAATTTGAATTTATAAAAAGTTATAAAATGATAATTTTTGATAAATTTGTTAATCTCGAAATAAACAAACTTAGACGAATCTGAAAAAGACGCATTGAACAAATATTAAAGAATTTCTTATTATATATATAAAAAAAGAGAGAATTAAAAAATATATTATAATTTTACATTTTTACACTTTAGATCTTATGATTTTTTTTTTTGGATAACAATTTGATCCTTTTGAGCTTACGTATTGTTCGCACATATAGGCTAAACTCAATGCATTAAAAGTTTTAAAAATTGATTAATTTTCACTATTTAGCTTTTTAAAATGTCTAATAGAGTCTACATTTTAGTAAAATTAAAAAAAATAAATAACATTCACCTCATGAATCTAATTTTTGCTCTTTACACAGACCAAAATTCATGTTCATCGCGTTTTCTGCGTTCAAGATCTGAATCCAAATTTCATTGCATTTGATTTGCATCACCTGCGCATAAAAAAAAAAACTCATAAAATGTAAAATTATACTATAGAAGTACAATGACATTAACATGCCCTAAACAAGTATATGTCAATATAACAATATTAATGAAATAGTTTTTTTTCTTTTTTTTCCTTTGTTAACAAGAGTTTCTTTAGGAAACATCAGAAGAGAGAATGGACTGCACTTGCTATTTTTTGTTCCTCATATCCTTTTTTTTTTTTTTATCATCATTAGAGTTATGCAGACTCAGATTTTATTTTTTATTCAAAGGATAAATTTTATATAAAGAGACTTTTATATTAATTTATTATTATACTTATTTATTTATCTATTGTTGCAATTTTGAGATGATTTAATTGATGATAGATGCTCGGCAAAATGTCTTTTGAGTATAAAATAGCATGCAAAAAAAAAAAAAAAAAAAGGTGTTCTAGGAGTTCTGCAGTGACCCTTTTGATATCTATATCAGAAATTATTTAGTGAATTAAGGTGAAAAAATAAAGTGTTTAAACTTGTAATTAAAAACTAATCCTTTTTTTGTTCATATTAACTCTATATTTATGAAGATAGCCAAATAAGATACCATTTCCTTAAAACTCTCTCAATCATTTTTCCTTTCTATCTTCCTCAATAGATCTCCATATTGATACTCTTTGGGCTACTACAAGTAAAATCTTGCCAGTGTTGGCCTCCAAATTACTAGATTTAATAGTTTTTTTAGCAAATTTTTTCCTTTCTTTAAGTTTAAATCAATTTTTAGTGTTTTTATTAGTTTTTAAATAAAAAACAGGCAATTTTTTTATATCTGTTATGAAATTTGTAAGTTAGATCGATCAAATTCTTTTATACTCCTTTCGTCTTAAAAAAATTGTCTACTATTTCTTTTTTGAAAGTCTCAAATACATGTCTACTTTCATTAATTATAATTAATTTTTCTAATTTACTCTCATTTATTGTTAAATTAGTAAAATATATTTATTTTCTCATTAAATATAATTAAGGGTATAAATGAAAAATATATTATAAAGTGTGAGTTGACATAGCATTAAATGTAATTTTTTAAATAATGTGAAAAATTAAAGGTGACAATTTTTTAAAACAAAGAGTGTTTTTTTTTTTGTGTGAATTTGACTGTTACTTGATTATTCTAATAAAACTCAGATCTACAAATCTAGATTTATTTATTTCTTATAATATCTTATTTCTGCAGGTAATATACATTTACTTTCATATGAGTTTTATTCTTCCACTATAGGAGTGTGGATGGATGCCTTTAATACTTTTTTTTTTTTTTAAGATTTGCGGTTGACAATACTATCAAGTAGAGCGTGTTTATCATTAAGTTGATTGAAAATTTTAAAGAAAAGTTACAATAAATTTTTTAATATTTTTTATTATACTTATATCATTTTGTATTAAATTTGTTATACGAATAAAAGGATTCATATTTCCCTCAAAAACTCTATAACAATAGGTTGTTAGAAGAAAATGATAAGCTCGTTAAAATTTTCAACTGATTGATTCCAAGACTCATCAATCTTATTTAAGTATGAATTTGTTTTTTTCCAATCGGATTGGAGAGTGACTGACCTGAGTTAAAATATGCAAGCTTCTAATATGAGTTCTTTGATTGATTCAGGTTGTTTTAATCAGTTTGATTCAATTTGTTTTCATATTAGCATTCTGTTGTAGGTCGATTGGCATCCTTTCCTAGTTATGATGTGTAAGATACAACGCATTGGTATATCTATCAAGTCCCTCCATAATTCGAATCCGTTCATGTTTTGATTGATAATTGAGCAAAGTTAGTGGTGTAATTGAGTGAAATCATGTTACGTTCGAGATTGAGCTCAACTTAAAAATTCGAGGCTCGAGTTCAAGTTTGAGCTCAATCGAGTTTCAATTTTTAAGTTTGAACTTGATCAAATACTCAAATATTCAAACTCGACTCAATTAAACTCGTTTATTTATATATATATTTTTATAAATCTTAAAAAATATAATTTGGGTTCGAAAGAGCTCAATTAAACTCAATTAGACATGATAAACTAAGTTTGATTGATAATATTGTAAATATGTCTAAACTCAATTATGCTTATGAGTTTCTCGAGTCGAGTATTTTGATACTTAAATTTGGATCGCTCGATTACTCGAGTAGCTCAAACTCAAACTCGGCTCGATTAATCTTGAGTTGATTTCGAGTATTTCTCGAATTGTCTCGATTCATTTTCACCCCAGAAAAACTTACCAATCTTTTTAACCGAGCTATTGCTATTTACCTTGAACTACATATATGATAATTGATGCTCTTTGGAAATTTAAACCATCACCTATATGAATGTTAAAAATGTGGCAGGTGGATTTTCTTCATTAGTCCGGACGATTTAAGGTTTCAACCTGCTGTAATAAGCGGCTGATCACATAAAAACTATTACTTTTTTTTGTTGCAAAAAAAATTATCACCTATAATTTTTCATATTGTTTAAGAAAATTACATTTAATATTTTGATAACTCTAATTTATAATTTATTTTCTATTTATGTCCTTAATTATATTTAATAAGAAAATAAATATATTTTACTAGTTAAATAATTAATGAGGATAAATTAATAAAATTTGATAATAATTAATGAAAGTGGACATGTGTTTTAGAACATTTAAAAAAAGAATAATAGATGTTTTTTTCGAAAAGAGGAAATATTAAAATAGGAGCATTGATATGTATCGTACTGCACGATACCTATAGTGTTGTCGCACCTAAGACCACATTTGACTCTTTTTTTTATATTGGATACAAAATTTTTTCATTTTTGTATTCAATTTTTCTATTTTTTTGGTTTAATTTTTATATCTCTTTGATTCATTTTTCATATGTTCAAAAAAATTGCAATGAGCTAAACGCGACTCTGATTGTAACAGTAGTTGTAATAAACCGTGTTTGATTAATAATTTGAATATAAATTTTTTTTTATTTCAGATATAGAATTTATTCAATTGTGTATTCACTTTCTATATATTATTTCAATTAATTATATATTTAAAATTTAAATATAAAATTTGTTCACTTTAGTTAAAAAAATGATTTATTTTTATTTACTTTCTATATATATTTGAAAAAATTCTATTTTTATCACTGTATAGCATATAGCATTGTGCGATATCTATCTTTTTCCTTAAAATATCTCATAATTTAGATTAGTGCATAAATAGCTAGTAGTGCGCAATTTATACTATGGGAAGTGGAATGCGGAAGCTTATAAAATCCTATCATGTTTGGAAATTTTTTTAAGAGGATATTTCCTTTTCATTTTTATTTAACTATATTAGTGGTTAAGAGAGTTATTTATGAGAACGAAGATATAATCCCTTTCACAACTGTTGCATGAATTGAAACTGTATTCACCCTTTAACAACAGTTACTATCGTGCAAAATCAACCATATATACTAACATTAGTCAAAATCTTAGTGGTTTCTTTTTTTTTCTCTGAAAATAATTAATTTTTTAATTATTTTGGCAGTAAGTTAGTTTCTCTTTATTTTCTTTAATAAAATGAATTATTTTGCTCTATTTATTACTTTGTATTTTATTTTATCTCTTTTTTTAAAATTTTTATTTAAAATTTATTATTTTATCTCTTTTTTTATAATTTTAATGGTTTAAAATCAATTTTTTTAGTAATAAATGATTATATATTATTAGTCATTGTCTAGTGTACTATATATAAATTTCAGTCCAAATCGCGTTATAACATCATATTTGGTGGGGGATCTCTATAATTGATAAAGTCATCAAAGAAAATTAATAGTGAAAATATAGCTATAATTTCAGAGGTAAATCAATGTATAATTATTAGTAGTATTAAAGATTGATTTCATGCCAGTACCATAGATCATAAATTATTTCTTTTATATTGATATCGTATGACTATTTATAAATAAGAATCTTTTATTATTTTGAAAAAAATAGTTTCTATCCTGCATAAAATAGATTTCAAAATAAAATTATATATCTCTCTTTCTCTTATTTAGCCTTTAAACTTTGGTGCTGATATGTCAATCTTTAAATTTTCAATTAATATGACTGCTTAGTCTCGTTCAATTTCATTAAATTTACAGCATTTAATATATTTATTACTAATATTTTCTTCTAAATGAATTAGTAATTTATGATTTGCAAATTTCATTCTTTCTATTTTTTTCATTTAATTAATTTATTTGATAAACTATTATTTTACTTCATTATTATACTTAGTTATTTTGTAGCTTGTTATGATTTGTGAGTTTTTATATAAGAATTTTTGTGTTAAATTAGTTGATTTATTTTTAAGTAATATGTCACTAAGTAAATATATAAAAATGAAAATTTTTTTCTTTGTTTAATTCAATCAATATCAAATCGTTTCTGCTGGAAGTTGCTCACAGATTATTTTGCAGAAAAATAAGATAAAAGAGCTAACTATCCTTTGCAACTTTTAAATGAAATTATTGTGAAATCACAAAATTAAAAATTAAAAAATGTATAAAAGATTGTATGCACAGATTATTTATTTAAAAATGTATTATTAAAAATAAAAATAGCATAAAATGAGAAAATAATAAATTCACATTTAATTATATAAATATTGTTTTAAATATATATCGTGTAACATTTTAATTTTATAACACGCGCACTAGTATTTTGATTTAAAGTAATCAAAGCAGAAATTTAATAATAACAATGATGATGATGATGAGATGGAGAGGACAAAGAGAGTGCGCCAAGCCCTCCCGCACTAGTTTTTTGATTTAAAGTAATCAAAGCAGAAATTTAATAATAATAATAATAATAATGGAGAGGAGAAGGAAAGCACTAGTTTTCTTTTGTATTTTGAAAAAAAAAAAAAAAAAAGGAACGATACAAGCTAGAAATTAGTAAGCAATAAAATGGGAGACCCATTATTAATTAAATCACCTGAATCAGATATTATAACAGTAAGGAGATTCAATGTCCAATCATATTTGTAATTTAGGATATATAGATATAAACAAATACCACATTAATTTGCGATCATGCCCTCTTGTTTGGAATGGAGGGAACAGTCACCATATGCTCTTATTTATACAAAAGAAAAATGGAAAATGAGACGTGAAGGCAAGGATTCCTCTATTCGTCTCATGTGTACGAGCTTGCTTTTAATTATCACTTTTTTTTTTCCTATAATTATCAATAATTTTGTTCATTTAATGATTTGGAACATTATCTTACTTTATTTTCCTTTAAAAAAAAGGGCAATTTCAACTAACCAACAATTAAGCCTTGACAAATCACAGAACGATCCACTAACCTAAAAGTAGCTCAGTTTGAGGTTAAGCTCATTATTAAGTAAATGGATGATGCTGTGTAATGCACCCTTCATATAGTTTTTATTTTCTTTAAAACTTAGAGGTAAATTAGATTATTGCTAATCAATTCCTGATAGTTGAGAAAACCAACCATATATGAATATTTTACTTCAAAATACTCATAAATTTTGTTGATTGAGTTTAATTTAATTGATTTTCTCATACATATAAATCATAAAGGTTGTTCATAAAATGCAAAAATTATTTAGAAAGTTCTAAAAAAATACAATTTTATTATTCCTTTTATTTTTTATTTTTTAAGAGAAAGGCAAAATTAAATTATTAACAAGGCTTCTACTTCTTGTTTGGAGGGCCACAACGGGTTAGTGGTCAGTATTAACCGAGAGAATGAAAATTTTAGAGTCTATTGATAAAAAAAAAAATTTAATCATTTACATGTTTTAATGATTATATCAAATTCTTTTAATTTTAGCATATTTAGTCAAATTTGCAAAGGTTTTGGTAATTATAAATAATTTGAGATTTTAGTCAAAATCAAAATGATATAATTCTTTACATATAATCCGTTTATGATTGAATTTTAAAAAGGAATTTTTCATTGAGTCCCATTAGATTTTAAATTTAATTTTGTATGCATGATATGTCATGGATCATGTCATCGAATTTTGATCAAAATCTCAAATTGGTTATAATTGTCAAAACCTTTGTAAAATTGGTTAAATTTGTTAAAATTAAAAAAATTGAATATAATTATCAAAATACGCAAGATTTTAGATTTTTTTAACTAATAAACCAAATTTTAAACAACAATCTTTATTAAAAGAATCTATCGCACTTGGTGGAATTTAAATTGAAACTTCAGAATTCCAAAATATCATCCCTTAAGCACTCAGTTAGAGATCACTTGCCACAAGGTTTCTAATTGCATTCTTATTAGAGGGGGCAAAATCAAGTTGTCCAAAATATTAATTTATTTAGTGGTGTTGGAATAAAGAGCTGGGTCCATTCATAATGAGAAGCAGATATCAAATATACAACTACAAGAGGGAGTTGCGTTTTTGCTTTTGCAGTGGAAGAAATTTTTTTTTTTTTTTTTTTTTTTTCAAGAAGAAACTTGTTTTTAACGTGAAATATGGCAAATACAGTGCATGTGTTTCGCTAACTGCGACAGAAGATCACCAACACCATAATATCATGAATAATTCTCGGCAATTGAAGTGGATGTAGGCTGTGATTCAAAGAGGATTTTTTCCTCGTGGTCACATAAAAATATAATATAATATAGTATTTATAGTCTAAATTCTATTATAATCTTATAAATTAAAGAAAATCAATATTTTTATGTCAAGTGTCATAAACAAATTAAATATAGCTAGTAATATTCCTTTTTTCAAAAAAATAATTACCCTTTAACTAAAGTAGTAGATGCTAATGTAACAGTAATAACGTAGAAATTATATGGACTTAGTGGCATTTCATTATTGAAATTTGATATTTTTATTTAAAATCACTTTTCTAAAAAGTAAAGTAATTATAGTAACATAAGATTTTTTTTTTTTTAAATTTGATTGGATATAGGATTTTCCTAAAAATTAAGAATTAATGTATTTAGTTTGTACATAGAAAAGTTAAAAAAAATTAATTTAGATTATTATTATGTCCTTAATATAGTTGTATATTTATTTAATTAATCTATATAAAAAATTTTATACAGTAAAATTTATCATAGTGATCAATCTAATATAAAATATAAATATTATTCAAAGAACCAAATAATTATAAATTTATTTTTTTTAACAATTTAATATGAAATACATATAGTCTTCAAATTTTATTATATAGATTTTATCAAATATGCTAGTTGCCAAAATAAATATTCAAAATATATAATTCTATGATAATAAAATTAAAAAAAATATTTTAATTACTTAATAAATAATAAAAGACTCTAGCTTCCTATAATTTAGTAATCATTTGATCTAAAATCAAATGATAGTCATATACTCAAATTTCGTTGCGTTGCTTAAGGATGCATGCAGTTTTCAATTCATCTAGCAAATCAAAGATAATATCGATTTTGCAATTGTCCATCGGCATATATCATGCAACATCAAACACATCAATATGTGTGATGTTCCTTTTAATTTCATAATCTCCCCAACAAATTATGTTCTTTTGTCAAAATTTTCAACTTTCTTCTTAAAGAAGATGACAATTTCTTTTATATCTTTACTCAGAATCTTTATAGATACTTTCAAATTGATGTAATTCATTTATCATACCCTCAAATAAATTATGTCATTGCTCTTAGATCTTTTTCTCTTCTCATTTTTTGGTTACTTTGTTTGCTTGGGAAGGCAGAGATCCATGAAGTACACCATCAATATCTTTATCTCCTAAGTCAATTTGCTCATCATTTTCCTGCATTTCTTCTTCTTTTTTATCAATATCTTCCACTGCATCTGCCGGTGCTTCAACTTCTTCTTATGTTATTTTGCCTTTGCCAAAAATAAATGTCAATTCATCAAAATATGAGAAGACTTTATTTCTTAAACCAGCTACATTTCCTTAAAGTAAATACAAATTGCTTATTGATTTTCATATGAATAAATTATATATATGATAAATAAAAAGTTTACATTACTATTAAATTGCACTTATCTTGACCCATTCATCAAATATATCTTTATCAATCATAACATAAAGCCACTACAATTAGAATCAAATATTTTCACAATAGCAAAATATTATTTCTTCAATATCTTCACCCTTAACTCAATATGAAGTCTTGAATCTACAACATGATAATCTCTCACTTAATAACTTTTTGGCTTGTCTAGAATACCTAGGTTTGAAACTAGGATTATTTGGTTTTTTCCATTCATCCTTCATTTCCACCAAACAATTGACAAGCATAGCATCTTCTTATTTAATCCATTAATGATACCTAGCTTATCCTATTTTGGTTTTACTTTAGTTGCATTTTTAGATGTCCTTCCATTACTAATAATTAAATAAATAATCATTTCAAGAGGAATAATAATAAAAAAAGATAGATTGTGATAATATAATAAATTTAAATAAATATAATGTTCATCAAGTATAATAACTAAAGCATTAGAATACCAAATCAAACACGTTCACCATAAAAAAAAATTATAAATTATAGTTTAGCAACCACATAGAAAATTTGAAAAGAAAAACTTATTAGCTAGTATTACACTACAAGAAATTTAGTGTTTTGTTATAAAATATTTTGTCATAATATATATTAAATTTATCACCATAAAAATATTGTGACAAAATTAATTTATCAACATGTTCGTTAAAATAACTTTATCTTAATATGTATATTGCGACAATTTAAATTTTGTCATAATAGTATATAGATTTGGTGAAAAATATATTCATCACAATAAAAAAATTTTATAGTGATAAAATTCTTTTTATGATTTAATATAATATTTATCACACTTCTGCCTTACAACTTGATCTCATATTAGTTGATACACGATTAGCCCACTTTAACGTTGAAACGATACTAGCTATATTTAAATTTTTCCACTTGTAGAATCGAGATGTTTCCCAATAGTCACCCATCTTTGAATTTCTTCACACTTTGAATTTTTTCATAGTCAGCACACTTAACTGTAAAGTTTTAATGTATAGTTATTCATATCTTTTGAAAACCAATTGATTATAATAATATATATTTTAAATTATTTAACTTTATCATGATATAGTCCTTAGAATACTTATTAACTCTCACATAATCCATAATTATTATTTAAAATAAAAATATTTAAAAAGTAATAAAATAAAAATATGAAAGATTAAGTTATTTTATTCAAACTTAAAATGATTACAATATATTCAATTGCAAATTTAGCTATAAAATATATTTTTCATCAATTTACATTCTAAAGTCTAATAAAAATTCAAAACATCACCTTCAAATAGTAAGAATACCAATAAATTTATTCAAAAATCAAGAAAAATTAATTTAGAATTTACAAATTATTAGACATGCATATATTATGTAGTATTTTTAAGAATATATACATTTTTGTTTATAAAAAGTAATTTAATGTACTTAATTTGTGAATTAATTTTGATATTAAATGTTATAAAAAAAGTATATTGATATATCAAAATTTGGCATCTATATACATTTTTTCATTTATAGTGAAAAGTTATTTTGAAATAAAAAAGTATTTGTTGTGATAAAATAATTTTAATAACATCTTGATAATTAAACATATTGATAAAAGTATTATTATGCCAAAAATATTTTCTCATTATATATAATTTTACTTTTTGTACTAAAATTTTAATAAAAATATTTTTTTGCACTAAATTTTGGCGCCTTTTTATTCTTATATATTGTGACAAGTTATTTTTTCAAAGTAAATGATAATTTATTATGACAATAATTTTATACTAATTTATAATATAGTGACAAAAGTACTATTATGACAAAATTAGTTTCTCATTATTTATAACTTCATAGATGCCAAAAAGTTGGCGCTTCGATTTTGTGATAAAATACTATTATGACAAAATTAGTTTCTCATTATTTATAACTTCATAGGTGCCAAAAAGTTGGCGCTTCGATTTTGTGATAAAATATTATGACGAAAATTTTTTTGTCAATATATTTCTTTTATTATATTTATTTATTGTGATAAAAATATTTGTCAAAATTTCATTTTGTTATGAATTAATCAATTTTCACAAATAATAAGCAAAATTTCTTGTAATAATTATTTAAAAACTTCTTGCGACCATCTTACTATTGAACATGACTTTTAACAAGTTATCATTCCATAAACTCCAAGCATAAGTTGCTTCTAACTTTTTAATTCTAATATTAATTTGATCGATGCCAAATTTTAATCCTTTGATGTTGTCGCTAACCAAAGATTCTATATGGTCATAGTGTAATGGATATAAATTATCCAAAACTCTTGTGCATATCCTACATACAGTTGGAGTTATCTATATGGTCATAGTGTAATGGATATAAATTATCACATTGTTACAATGGTTATATGTAAATATTTCTTTCATCATTAATAAAAACATCAGCAGTTCATACATTTATATGGTATCAGAGCCTACTATGAGCAACACAAATAATCATGGCAGCCTGGACTTCCTTTTCCTCTTCAGCAGTAAATCATTCCTTTTCTGTTAAACTAAACCACAAAAACTAGCTTGCTTAGAAAACTCAGTTTCTCCCTCTTCTAAATTACTAAAAGTTTATGGTTTTCGTTGATGGCTCCCTACCTAAACCTCCCAAAGATAATAATACACCAATCGCACTCCAACCTTTTACTAAGGAATATTGTGCACCATTAGAAGACAGTGAATTATATCGTCATTATATAGGAGCTCTGCAACATATAACAATGGTTAGACCTGATATTGCATTCACTAGAAATCGATTGTCTCAATTTATGCACTATCCAATAGAGAAGTAGTGGAAAAGCAGCATAAGACTATTGAGTTACCTTTGTAAGACTCGTAAATATGGTCTTTTCTACGCTACAAAATCCTTTCTATCTTTAAAACGCTTTTTAGATAGTGACTAGAGCAGGTGTCTTGATGACCGCCGATTAACAATGGCTATGCCATTTATCTTGGAACTTTATTAATCTCATGGATGGCCAAGAAACAACCAATTGTCGCCAGGTCCTCAACTAAAAGTGAAAACAAGGCAATGGTGAATGCAACTGCTGAATTTTATGGATACAATCTCTATTAAATGAACTTGGCCTCTCACAATAAAACCTATGACTATGTGGTGAGATAATATTGGAGCTATCTATCTCACCTCCAATCCTGTGTTCTTTCCTCATGCCAAGCACATAGAGTTAGATTAACATTTTGCGCGAGATCAGGTTCAAGCGGGCAACATAAAAATTTAGCTAATTTGCACAGAAGACCAAATAGCCGATATTTTTACCAAGCCGTTAGGTGGTCGAAAATTCGAATCACAGTGCAATAAACTTTGTTTAACAACATAAACACCAACGGCATCCCGAGGAGGGAGGTTATAATGGATATAAATTTCTAAAACTCTTATACCTATTTTATATACAATTAGAGTTATATGCTATCATATTGTTATAAAGGTTGTATATAAATAATTCTTTCATCACTAATAAAATCGTCATCAGTTCATATATGTACAATTGGATATATCATTTCTTATGTAGTTATCGAGAAGACAAAAAGTGATAATAATTCAACATTTAGTTTTCACTAGATAATATGATTTATCTAATAATGTCTTCCATCTAACTTTAAGGATACCAAAACACCTCTCTATTATATTTTTAGCTTACAAATGCTTTTTGTTAAAGAATTTATGTGGTGTGATAGGTTGATGCCCATGCCTCCACTCATTAAGATGATACCTCTCTCTTGAAATGACATCTCTTAAATTTAAGAATCTTCTGTTAAACTTTTCTAACTATGCAAAATATAAATAAATAGTATATCTTGTTTGTAAACACCTAAGAAATTTGTATGCTATACAATTCTTTCTTGTCTGTACCTAAATTTATCATTTTCTTTCACAATAACCTCAATGTATGTTTCATCTAAAGTACCCAAGCAACTCTACAAATATTAGTTGAAAAAATGAGTATTTTAGGTATTGAGGAGTGTTAGGTATCTTCTCTTTATTGTCTTCTTTTTACCTTCTCTTTATTTATTTTCATTTCACTCCTTAAAATAGTATGTTTCAAAATATAAATTTTCCCAATTGAAGAATATAAAAATAATGTCATTTAACTCATATCACAACTCACTATAATAAGGAGAAGGTAATAAATAGAAAGTATCTAGGACTCCTCTTTTGGTATTATAAACTTGTAAGTTAAAAATTGAAAAAAAATAATGGATATCTTAAATCATTTCCAACGAGTATGAGTTGAATTCTAAGCCACTAATAATTGAGTGACCAGTAACTTGTCTTGAAGACACAAAATATTGTTAAACACATAATAAATGTATCTACTAATTAACCTTTCGACTTTTTGTTTTGGCATTATATAATTCTATTTTTTCATTATGGGGCAGCTATGAACAAAAAGAAAGCAACGATCTCTTTTATACCTATATTTTTAGTTTCTTTTAATTTACCATTTGTAATTGACAAATGATCTAACTTGTGAAAGATCTCCTATCCATATATATGTTCTCAATACACTTATCATCACAAAACGATATCATCTCTTTTAGGGTTATTGTTCTAATATAATGTCTTACTAATGCTTCTCCAACATATTCAATCACTTTTTCAATATCCTACTTCAACAATAATATTAACACACAAAACAGTCGTGTATAATAGGTTTTTAGGTCTATAAATATGAAATAAGTGTTGTTGCAAATTGTTGCAAATCCATATTAAGAAAATTATATTATATTATATTGTATTATATAGTTTATATATTATTATATATTATATTTATGATTATATCTTTCAAGACGGGAAACAATAATTATTTCAGTCGCACATTTTAATATATATTTTATGCAAACTTTAAAGAAAGTTGAAGTAAAAAGTAAAAGAAAAGAAAAGAGACTGTAGCAATACAAGGTAAAGAATTTTATTTACCATTATGGACAATTACATCATGAAGAGTATAAATTATATGAGTTTAGTAGGCAGATGGCACAAGAAAATAATAGAAACAAAAGAAACAAAATATCTGATAAATTTATTTTGATTCGTTTTGCTATATAATTTGTTTTGTTTGTTGTGTAACTTAATTTTAATTAGAGTTGCATTAAGTAAATATATAAGTTTTAATTTAATAAATAAAATCACATATAGGTTATTTATATCTATATATTATATTAATTAAGAATATATTTGTCTATATATATTTATATAATTTAAAATGAATACAAAAAGTATTTTTTTTTATCCCTTCAGGTGAAAAAATACTCTCATGTAGATGAAAAACTAAGAAGATTTTATGTTCAAAATTTAACGCTTTTGGAAATATAATATTCTTATGCAAATTAAATGTTAAAATTTAATATTCCTGAAGTATTTTGCCTTCAAAATTCAGCAACTAAAGACCCTATTAAAATGTTTTAAAGCATAAATTTTATTTTAGAACAAAAGACTAGGTATTTTATTAACTAGATAAACAATGAAATTTAAAATAGTTACATTTTTTTTTTAAAATAGCAGATGACTTTATTTACTATATTGTATTGATAGAGGATTTATAATTGGGTTAGATGGTATAAAGCACATTTCAATGGTTGATGATTTTCTATCATTGTTTGACTGTTTAGTCTTTCTATGAATTCGATTTTTAATGGTACAAATTGCAAATTTGCTATAATAAATGACAATAAAATAAATAATTAAACATCATTTTTAGGCCCAAACAAATCAAAATATCAACGTGATAATCATGGAAAAATAAAACAAAACGCAAAGTTTATAGTAATATAAGACCATAAAATCTTAATATCTAAGGACATAAATCATTATTTTATAAAAGAGTAATGTAGTAAATTTATAGTTTTATATCCAGGCAAAGCTTTAAATTAATTCGAATTTAGTAAAAGTACGAAAAAAACTGAAAATAATATTAATTGTTGGTAAAAAAAAGTTAGAAATAACCTTCTAATATTTAATATCAGTGGCTTAAATCAAGGAAAAACTTATCTACACTCTTTCACTTGCAAATTACAGTACAAAAAATACATATAATAGCCACCCACATTTTTTATTAAATAATTACTTCAGAAAAATAGTTATAATTGCACTTTATAAAAAAAATTGACACTAAGCCTTGCAATTATATTCATTTATCAAAATTATATATATAAAAAGCAACGATTTTTTTATTACAATTATACATAAAAGTTAGTTGTTAATAATATTATTTTTAAATATAGAATGTGGGTAAAGAGATTGGAGAAAAAGAATGAAAGGATGTTTTTCTTAAACATTGCTTAAAAATATAATTAAGTCCTTTAATTTTATCTTGTGGGCCCAATTGCAATGAATTTTTAAAAGTTTCGAATAATCTCTCTTATTTTAAAAGATTCAGGTACTAACAAATTTCCATTAAATTTTGGATTTATTTAAACATTAACTAAATTGTTTTCATTTATTTTATTGGATTTTTTCCCTATTCCAAAGTCATTACTACGTACTGTTACTAATCTATATATGTTTTTGGTTACTATGCACTTGATTCGAGAAGAAGAAAATCATTATTGACATTCCTATTTGAACTTTTTATGAAGATAATTAGTTATATCTGACTTGCTTTTTATTTATTCAGTTCATTGTGATTTTTTAAACATGATTGGTAAAATTAGATAATTGAAATAATTTAACATTAATTTGATTTAAATTTTAATTATTAGAAATATATAATTTTTAAAATAAAATCATATTTTAAAATTATAAACCTCTAAAAATTAAAATCTAATAATTTAATAAGAAACTCAAAAAGTCTAACATTGTTTTTATTTTGTTTCAACATGATAGGTAACATGAATTCGAGTACCACTTGTAGTGACTAGAATTCGTATTCATTTAAAAACAATCTAATTGACTCAAATCTAATGGACCTGATCTAACTGAATTGATTTTCATTTCTATGATATGATTAGGACGAACATAGGAAGAGATTTCAAGGAAGTCAAAAAAAATTAAATTCAATATATAAACCTCTTTAAGTTTAATTACAATGATATTATATAAATTAATATTTTTATTTTTATATGATCTGTAAAATTTTTCATTTTGCTTTACGTCTCGTATACACATTTCAAAAACTTTCAATTTCTTTAATTTGAACATTATCGCATTAATAATTTTTATTTTACTATCAAATTTTATTGCTAGAAAATATATTATTAATATATGATATATCTCACTTAATATATTAGATATTCTTTTTTTTTTTTGCGTTATCTTCTTAAATATTAGTAATTTTAACAATATTTCTTATTTATTTTTTAAAAAATGAATTAAAATACGTAAACTTTTGAAGAATAATGATTATAGTTATCATATTTGTATTTATTATATTTTATGTTGGAATATTGTTCAGAAATAAAAGTTTTCACTCTATTTTTTATAATTTTTAGATTGAATAGAATAGAGTAGTATTTAAATTTAAAATTTCTACAAATTTTTTTATTATAGTAATTATTACATAATTCATTTAATTAGATATTATAACTGGTATGTTATCATATTAACTTTAAAATTTGGTAAGTAAAATTTATCTTAATATAGTAATTGATTGAAATAAAAAGAGAATAAAACTACCTAAATTTGTAAGATTTAATTGAATTTACTTCAGAAAAGATGTCCAAAGACAAAATGTGATATTATTTTAAATTAGTGTGGAGTATTAGGTCAATATTTCAAAATAAAAAATTTTGAGAATTTCTATTCTAAAATATATTTATCTGTACTAAAATGAAATTAAAAAAAGAAGAAGAAGCCTTTTATTTTTTAAATATTAAAAATGAGAACAGTGATATTTGAATACTGGCACTGGCAATCAATATTTTGAAATCGAATTGGATTAGTTGATTAAGTTGATCAAATTAAGAATCAAATTGATGATCAGTTTAATTAATTTCACATTGATTTTTAATATTTTTTATTTTTAATTATTATAAATATATTTCCATTGTTAACATTTTTTTTCTCATTTTGAAACTTATTTTAATGATATTTTTAAAGTTTATTATTATTAAATTAATTGAATTGAATTGATTTATTAATCGATTTGCTGAGTGACCTAATTTTAAAAATATTACTCCTTATTACATCACCTCTCTCTCATCATTAGAATAAAATGCTAATTTTTTTTCTATAAGTAATTACAAGTTATAATTTTGTCATTTTATGTAAATAAAATTTTTTATTATATACAATTTTAGAAGGCAAGAAATTAAGTGTCCAAAGAAACCAAAATAAAATCGACGCTTAAAAAAAGAAAGACAGAAATTTAATGATTTAGAATGAGTGAGTTTGAGTTGCTCGAGAGATATGGACCATAAACAAAAAGTGAATTATATGGAAGGTTTTGAAAAGTACAGTGAAAGTTAAAGAGGTTCACTTGTTGGCCATATATATATGTGACCGTTGGTTCCTCCCACGCGCAACATTAGAGGCCTACTTAGGTTAGAACGCGACTGAAAGTGCTTACTGTGTACTGTTGCTAAGACACGACGTATGGTGTATGACGTTTCCGCAAGGGTTTGGAAAATTATGCGACGAGGGGAAGAGAAAATAAAAAAGAAAAATAAATTTTATTTTTTTATTTTATTTTTTATATTAAAATATAAAAAAGAGTAAAGAAAATAATTATATTTTTTCTTATTTGAAAAAAAATATATGAAAGGAAAAAATTATTATTTCATATATTTTTCATTTTACTTTTTATCTAAGAAAACAAATAATAGAGGAGGGAAAATAAAATCATATTTGAAGACAAAATAAAGCATAAATAAAATTATATTTTATTTCCTTTTATATTTTCCTCTCTTTTATAAGGAGGAAAGTTTATTTTCTCTGTTACTTTACTTTTTCTCTTATTTTGCCTCTTTTCATACATAGGGTTAGAAAATATAAAATTAGTTAGAAATCGAAAATTCAATTAAATTGAATTAATTTAATTTCTTATTCAATAAAAAAGAATTAATTTAATTTTTAATTTAAATATAAATTTGATTTTATTTATTTTTTTAAAAGAAATTTAGTATATTTAGCTTGATTATGTTTTAAAAGTAGAATTTTTAATTGAATTGAACCAAATTAAATTTATTCAAAATCAAATCAAGTTTAATTAAATCAAATCAAAATAGTTCAAATATATTTAAAATATATTATCTATATTAAAAATATATTAAATCAAACATATTATTTATTTTAAAAATATTTTATAAGAACTGTTATTTATATTCAAAATATTTTTAAAATTATTTTTTAGAAAAATTCAATTTAACTCAAACAGAACAATGATCAAACCAAACTAAATTAATTTGATTCAATTTAATTTATAAATTAATTCAGTTCAGTTTAATTTTTTATTTTGAAATTTTTATTTTTTTTTATTTAGTTTAATCAATTTTGTTTGATCAATTAAATATGCAATAAAAAAATAGTCTTCATAGAGTTTATTTTTAAAAAATTTTAAAATAGAAAACTACATTTACTTATAGAAAATAACTTTTCATTTTATTAGAAATCATTTTCTATAGAAAATAGTTTTTCATTTACAAACATGTTCATTTATTAAAAGAAGGAAATCATTTTCTATTTAGAAAATTATAAAGCATATACATTCATTATCCCTTTATTAGTTCATTTTTATTATTATCTATATTAATAATTTTTAAAATAAAATAATATAAAATTAAAATTAAAAATATGTAATCATGCATTTTTATGTAATAAGTTTTGCTAATTTATTTTAAAATTTATATCATTAATGTTATTAAATTTTTAAATAAAAATATTATGAAATATCTTTTAACAGAACATTACAAAGTGAAAAGCAATTCAAAACAAAAAGTATTATATTTTTTATATGCAAAAGAGTTATAATAAAAATACTATCTGAATATAAAATAAGAAAGAATAAAAAATAATCCAAACAAAAAGAAAACAAACTGGAAAATAAAAAAATAATAATAATTAGAAATTAAACTTAATTTATAAAGCTATTATATAAAAAAAAAATAGGATTGTTTTCATGTTTTCTCATATTTTTCACTTAAAAATATTTGGTATAGCTGATAGATATAGTAGGTAATAATTTTTCATTAGACAACTAAAAAACAACTATTTGATAAACCTTATAAATTAATAATTGATAGTAGATATAACTCTAGGGGCTTGTTTGGATTGTGGGTTTATACATGAATAAAATGAAAAAGACTAGTTTATAAAATTATATTATGTTTGGATGAGAAGTGTTGGAGTAAAATGGACTGGTTCTCAAGGATTTACTAAACTCATCCAAACCCACTTCAACCACTATATTGGGACACTCCAAATTAAAGTGTTTCCATAGGTTTTAAACTCAAACCATTCTTTTTCATTTCTATCATCCCAAACACAAATAAAATTTAATACTTTCTTTCCAAACCAAACTCATTCATTTCATTCCATTAATAACTCTTTCAATCCTTTATAAATCTCAAATCCAAACAAACACTAATTAGCTGCAGTTTTATTAACTCCTATTTGAAACTTTGTTCTGAACCTCTGCTATTTTGACCAAAGAAAAGTCAAAATTATTTTTACTCCATTATTATTTTTAAAGTTCTACTATTCAATTACCAACTACGAATTTTAATATTATAATTATTTATATTAAATTATTATATATAAGTTTCATAAAAATATTATATATAGGATATTCTAATTGCTAAAAGTATTTTAACATATATTGGTTAACATTAACAAAAAATCATTATTAAGATTTCATAAATACAAATTAATAATTATAGAATTATAAATTTTGAAAATAATTTATGAGTATATGTAAAAAATGTGTTATTTCATTATATTTTATTTTTAATTTATTTAATTCAATATATAAAATATTAACAACATACTCTTAGTATTCATTTTATAAACAACAACTATTTGATATAATTTACCAAATATTTAATATCAAATCATTATCAGCTATCAGTTATTAGCAACTGCAATCAATTACATCCATTAGCTATTTCAATCTTACCCTTAATCTTAAGTAAAGAAAAATGATAGGAAATTACTTATTTTAAATTATTTTTCACGTATTGGTTATATTTTGAAAGATTAAAAATTAGTTTTCAATTTTTTATTTGAAAAATTTTTATATGTGAATATGATATTCTGTTTTCTAATTATCTTAGAAATTTTTTTCAAAAAAAAGTTTTAATTTTCTAGAAGGAAATAGTCACTCAACCTCCTTTTAGTGTTTATTCACTATTCCGTACACGAAAACTTTGCAATGGTGGAAATAAAAGGAGCATTATGCGTGTATATTGCATTCCACTCGGACTGGATGGAGCCATATATGGTCGGACATGGCCTCCATTATTGTTACACGGTTGTCTGTGTTTGAATGAATTATATGGTCTTGCTGTCAACCAAAGCACAAAGTAGATTGGTTCACTCACTTTTCTTTCTTTCCTTTTTTTTTTTTTTTTGTATGGAGACAGGTTCACTTACTTTATGAAAAAGAAAAAGACGTCTAATCACGATCTTTCGTAAAGGAGTTGGACCTATATGAATATGTGAATCCGAAGACACTTATTTCGGTGGGTTGTGTTGTGTATCAAATCAATAGAAAATTAAAAAAATAAACAATTTTATCCATATTTATTTTATATAAAATCATTATTATTTATAATTATTAATAATAAAATAATATTTTTTTTCTTTTTCTATTAAGTGTAAACCTCTTATTCGTAAAAATTTCAAAAGAGAAGTTAGTTACATAAATAACATTTGAAAGTACACAAATCATTAATGATAAGTACATATCGTTGTCACGAGAATTATTTTACATAAATACCAATAAACTCTTAATTTTCTAATTATCTAGCAATTAAATAATTAAAAGAAAACAACTAAAAATTGAAATTACAAAAATAATTAAATAAAACTTAGATTTAATTAAAAGAAACTCTTATGAAAATGATTTATAGGAAATTCGGGTACACCGTAATATTATTTCATAAATATATTAAGATAATTATTTCAATTGAGATTGAATTATTCTTAGAGATGGATTTTCCAAATTCAACCAATAATCTCTCTCGAACAAAATTGAGTCTATTATTACTGAAATTATGATTATTCTAATGATCACAAAATTCAATAATAAAACATTAAGTTTCACAAATAATCCTTGAATATCTGTAAAAGTCGAGTATACTATTGTAGTCTCAATCTTCCAGTTTAATATGTTAGGATTAATCCTAGACTTTCACCTCACTCCATCATTTAGAATCTCAAACATTGCGCATATGTTGTCGTTCATACATATAATATCAATTAAACTCAAACATAGGAAATCAAAACACTCAACACAATTAAAGCAAATCACTTTGTAGATTAATGAAATAAATATTAGGCTTTCACCTTAATCCCTAAATTTGAAAAATTTGTTCATCCTAAAATCAACCCACAATTTATGCTTTAAAAATTGGATTTGATGCCTTGCATGATCAATAATTGACCCATGCAACAGTCCACACACTTATCTGCTAAACTATAATTTATGTCTGCCACTGGTCAACTTTATATCTCTATATGGTTCTACGCATGAGTCACACAATAGCCCATATAATACTACTAAAAACTGTAATTTAGTTCATTTTTAAGACATTCCTATACAAATATAAAAGAAAGAAAATTAACTTGTTTTAAAATAAAAATAAGAAAAAACTCTTAATTTCAACCCTAAAAATATGTACTAAAATGATTTTTTATCAAACTCTCCAAATTTGGAGATTTGTTAACCCTCAAACAAACAAAAGAACAAACAAAAAAGTGTCCTAAATCAGAAATGCAAACCTTTGGATTTAGAAATTTTCATAATAAACAAAGACAATCAAACTCATAAGAAAATTTATGACATTGAATTTCACTATCAAAATTTTGCAAGCAATTCCAAACATAAATTTATCAAGAAATATGCAAACGCCTTTTTTCACTTTTGATGCAATTTAAAAACAAATATAATACAAACTAACATTGTCAAACTTCTTTCTAAAATAATATTATGTATAATTCCATAGCTAAGAACACATAATCAATTTCTCTTAATATAGTTACACACCTCATCAAGGATCAAATGTCTTTATTGGCTTATAATGGGGGTAAAGGAAAATGTCTTGCCAAATAAGAGGATAAAAGGTACAAGTAAGAGAATTTCAAAAATTAAAATAATTAAGTGACGTTAAAAATTTTCATATCAAATCTAAAATTTTTCAACTTGTCTAAATCACATCATTCCTTTATTCTTTAGCAATAATCACTCAAACAATCCAAATTCAATACAAAACTCAAGAGTAAATTGTGTATATAATGCATCTCACATAATTTTGTGAACTCTAAATAATTTAAGCATTAGAGCTAAAAAAAACTTCAAAATTCTAAATTTTCCTTTTTTTTTTCTCTTTTTCAATTTTTTCTTCACCTCTTTTTTTATATTTTTATTACAATGACCCAAATAACCAATAAATTGTACATATGCAACCATTACACATCCCAACTTTTTCTTTTTTTTTTTCTTCCCAAATATCAAACATTTGCACATATACTTAAATATACAACAAGAAAGAAATTCAACTTTCTCAAGAAACATAATGAAAATTCTAGTGTCGCTTAAAAATTTAAATTCTAAAATTCTCTTGATGGATAGGCCATAATATGAGTTCTATGATAATAAGGTTATGGGTACTAAGAAAAAGACTTGCACACACTATTAGAGTGTATTTCAAGGCTACAAAAGGGTGCGAAGGATAAATTTGACAAGATATAGAGGGGGCTAAATGGTCTAACACAAAGAATGCCAAAATAATTTTCTTAATAAAAAATGAATTAATATTTCATCTAAAAAATTGTATGTCATGTTCTAGAATTAGTGAAAAAAGTCTTTAACAAACCAGCATGCATATGTTTAAATCTAAACAAGCAATCAATAATGATTTGAGCAAGTTTCTTGATCAACCTAAATAATAAATTACTTATATCTTTTATCAAGGTTATTCAAATGTCTAAATTTTCTAATAAAATTGATCATGCATAGTTTCATTACAAGCATTCCAAAATCTAAGAATTAACAAATCATAAAGTGATCATTTTCAAATTAATTCTACTTTACTTTAGATCAACCAATTACCCAAAAAGAATGCAATAACTCAAAAATAGGAATTTGAAATAAAAGAACAAATCAAATTCCTAATCTCAAAAAAATTAACTCAAAAATTGAAAAAAAGAATTAACTTAAGAATCAAGAAAAATGAACGAATTAACTCATATCCCTCAAATTCCCCAAACTTAAATGAAACATTATCCTCAATGCTTAAAAAGGAAAATAAAAATTCAAGGACAAAGAAATTTACTCTTGCATGTGAGATTTTGGACTCATTTGATGTAATATTTTCATAAATGAACAAATCCATAATCATCAATTGTTGCATGTTAGTTTTTCCTAGAATTAATCTAGTGGTTTCCTAGAATTAATCTAGTGGCATGTCTGCTATACACAAACAGTCCCAAAATTTTTCAATGCATATACAACAATTTTAGTTTAAAGATTTCTCAACAAAGTCAATCAATTTTTCTAAATTCTCAAAAAAAGAATTCTTTTTCTACAATTTCAAGATTCGCACATAATTTCAAATAAATACAAACATTCTTAATCACTAACTTTGTTGTCTTGCAATCATTTAATAACAAAACAAAAAGTACAATTAAAATCTGTTAACAAATTAGTATCATCAACTCAAAACAGAATTCAAACAATTTTGCCCAATTAAGGGGAATCATAACTTAACAATCGCAATTGTTTGCAATTTTCTTTGCCTATAAACTCCTTCAAATTTGATCCAATCATAAGTGAACCAATTTTATTCTTCACCAAAAAATATTTTCACTCTATTCCACAATCACAACCACAATTTAAACACATAACAAATTAATCTAAATCTTGTACCTGCTACGCATTTATGAACACAATAGATTTCAGAATTATAACACTCTAGCCTAAGAAAATAATTTTAATTCTCTAATTATTCTCAATACATCATTCACCTCCACAAAATAAATCACATCACTAATCCTCCACACAAGCATGTAATAACGAAAATCGAAATTAAATTTTCCTGCATGCTACAAGTTTAATAGTGATAGAACCAACCTTAAGCAATTATTAAAAGCCTAAAATCGATAATAACCATTCTTTCCCTGCATAATTTGAACACATAATATTTGCAAAATTCACATACCCAAAACACAAGCTTGCCCTGCAACACAAAAATATCCACAATATCCATACTAATTCCAATAGTTAAAATCAAATAAAACATTATGAAAAGGAAAATGAAATTGTTGGAATTAAAACTTCATTGTTTTTATTGCAGACTTGTCCACTGCGATCCCATGAATGCAAATGTCAACATCTAAAGATGATGAGGTGTTGTGCTTTCGAGGCTTGGTGCTTCACTTCTAGGAAAGAGAGCCGACTGAAGATTTGGCTAACTAATAACATGCTTTTTAGCATGGAGGCATTCATTGGTGTTGGATAGGGGAGAAACAAAGGTTGTTTGGAGAAAATAGATAGTTAGAAGAGGAGGAAATTTGCAAAAAGTGATGCTTCGAGGAGAGCAAATCAAGGCAATATGGAAAAGAATGGTTCGGTAAAAGAGGGAATCAAGATTTGTGAGAAACGAATTTGGGTGGGTCATTCAACACAAA
Source organism: Omphalea diandra (assembly GCA_949677035.1). Lineage (NCBI taxonomy): Eukaryota > Viridiplantae > Streptophyta > Magnoliopsida > Malpighiales > Euphorbiaceae > Omphalea > Omphalea diandra. Next base: position 39,539 of record CATIWR010052961.1, on the reverse strand, counting down.
TGGAATTGAGGAAAGAGAGATGGGGGAAGGGATGACATGTGTGATGGAAGGAAGGTGACGACGTGGGTAATCGTTTGAAGGAGAAAAGGTGTCATTTAGGGTGGTTTAGGGAGCAAGATGGGTGTTAAATTTTTATTACTTTAACTTCAGGCCTATAAACAAAAGTCTGACTCCCATCTACCATTAAAAAGAACTAATGGCCTAACCTCTTTTAAAATGAAGCTTGCCTAGAATAATTAGCAGGCCATTCCACAAATTTAAGATCATTTCATTAACTTAAAACCCAATTCCTCTCTATTGGGCCTTTATCTCCTCTGCTCAGCTCTCACCTTTGTGTGTTTTACATGGCCATCGCATGGCATATACAAATCTGCAACAACTATTTTATTTATTTTCCTACATTGTCATCCATCAATTATGCTTCCCTTCCTCATAATTGCATCAAACTAACTTCTTCATGATAAGTTATCCCATTTTAACCTGTAATTAGCACAATTAAACCAAAATTATTACTAATTAAAATTAACACTAACTAACATGAATTAAACATAAAGCCAACATTCTAAATATGAATTCAACTAGCAAAAACTACTAAATTATTAAGAATTTAAACACTAAACTGACTAAAAACTAAAAGTAAAAAATAACATGCATAACTTGAAATAAACAAACTAAATTGACTGAAATAAATTAAATCATTGGGTTGTCTCCCAACAAGTGCTTGTTTAAAGTCATTAGCTCAACTTCAAGGTGAATTTATGAGAAAAATTTCTCCATTTTACAATGCATCATCACAGAAAAGAAGACTTTAAATTTTGGCTTTTCACTTTAAACGTTTTAATACCATCTCTTTGCAACTCTATAGGTTCATAAGGTAAAATTTTCCTATCCAACTTCAAGTGAGGGCTTGTGAAATATAGTATCATGCCATACATTATCTTTCTTCTTATATATTCAGATATTTTCCTAAGCATCATCTTGGAATGCATATCTCAAATGAAAAGGAGGAGGTTTTGGCTCTAAAATTAAAGCTTTTTTGATTAAAGGGAAGGTCTTACCGTATCCTAAATTCTTAAACATATAATCTTTAAATGGAGTTGCTTCTAAAAATTAGGTTGCATTTTCATGGTCATCATGCAATGGTGATGCCCATTGAATCAAGCAAGTTTCCAATTGATCTTTAGGATGCTCATTTTGAGAAACCTCTTGGACTAGCTCACGAACTAAATCCATCCTATTACAATCTTCAATTGGAGAAGGTTGTTTTATTGCTTTGAAAACATTGAATTCCATTAATTCTCCCATCACATTGAAAGCTAGCTTCCTATTCTTCACATCAATTATGGCTCCTGCGGTTGCCATGGATCGTCTTCTAAGGATTAATGGCATGTCCACATCCACATCTATATCGACCACAATGAAATCTACTAGTATAATGAACTTCCATACTTGCATGAGAACATTCTCCACCACTCCAATCGGGTATTTAATAGAGTTAGCTACTAGTTGCAATGTCACCATAGTTGGTTGCATCTTACCAACCTCTAATTTTCTACAAATAAAGAGAGACACTAGACTAACACCAACACCTAAATCACATAGTGCTCTATCAAGTTTGTAATGAGAAATTTGTCAAGGAATAGAGAAATTCCCTAGATGCCTAAGCTTTGGTGAAAGCTTGTTTTGTATTATGACATTACATTCGTCGAAGAGAGCAATGGTCTCAAATTCCCCTAACTTACTCTTGTTAGACAATAGATGTTTTAGAAATTTTACATATTTTGGCATTTATGCTAAGACCTTGACAAATAGAATTTTGACATAAATTTGCTTAAAAATCTCCAAGAACTTAGCATATTGCTTCTCAAACTTATGCAATTTCAATCATTGAGGAATATGGATGGGTGGAACATAAGGTTTTACTGGTGTAGGCTTACTTCCTTCTTCCTTTTTAGCTTCCTCCACATTGTCTTTCTCATTCGTATTTAATTTTGCGGCTGTTTGTTCACTTTCTTAGATTGAGATTTCAAGAATTTCAAGAATTTTTAGAGTTGTTTTCTGGAATTCATCCTTATGCTTATGTGGAAGTTCGGGTATCTCCATGCCACTTCTCAACACAATTGTCTTGCATTGTTCTCTTGGGTTAATTTTAATCTCCCTAAGAAGTGCACTTGACATTTTTGCATCAATAGTATTAGCCAATTGCCTAATTTGTATCGCCAAATGTCAGTTGTGTTGCTCAATTTGGTTAACCCTTAATTCAAGCTTGTCTAGCTTGGTCTCCACCTTTTTAAATTTCTCAATCAATAATTTTTGTATATCCCATGATTGCTTCTCTTATTGGATTGGTTAAGTAATGGAATCTCCACCTTGTTGCCGTTGAGAAAAACTAGAAGGATGATAAGGATTAGCTTGGTTGTCTTCGTTACTCTTTGAAAAATTAGGATGATTTCCCCACTTGAGATTGTAGGTGTTGGAATATGGACTGTTGAGCTACCTATTGAAGTTGAAAACATGTTGCACATGCTCGATAAAATTTTGAGCAAAATGACTCCTTAATTGGCATTTGGCTCCTTCACATCATTCATAACTCAGCGATGGGGTATTGATAGATGCACACTCACAATTTCAAATTTCTTTGCAAGAGCATTCATCTTGACATTTAACATGGTATAGGCATCAATGCCATGAACATTCGTAACCCTTTTATTGATCCCCTGTTTGCTTGCCCATTGGTATTTACTTAAGGTCATCGCATCTAATAATGCATATGTTTTATCCATTGATTTTCCCATGAGTACACCTCCTGTTGCAGCATCAGTAGTAATGTGTACCGAATGGTTAAGCCCATTGTAGAAGGTTTGGACTATCAACGAATTCAGCAAACCATGATATGGACACCTTCTCTGTAACTCCTTAGACCTCTTTCATGCTTCATATAATGTCTTACCAAACTCTTGTTGAAAGCATGCAATTACTTGCCATAATTGTGCAATATTGAATGGTGGAAAATATTTTGCCAAAAAAATATTTAGAGAGATCCTCCCAAGTAGCAAAAGAGTTAGGTGTCATAGAAATCAACCACCTTAATCTTAAAGGTAAAGGGATCCTCCCTAATAAAATAGCTCCATTTTTTAAGGAAAATGGAAATAACTACAATCAAATTTCATCATCTGTTGTCTCATTAATCTTGAAGGTAGCATATATTTTAAAGAAATTAGTGATATGGACATTTGGATTCTCAGTAGCATCAATGTGTTTTGTTGTACCATATGGATAATCGTCAGTTTGATCTCAAAATTATTGTTAGCAAGGTGGGTTTCACAATACTCGATTGAGTCTCTTGGATTTGCAGCATTGTGAATTCTCACAAAACTTTCGGTCTTCTTTCGTCACCCATTATAGCCTTAAGCAAATTCCTCTTTTGTTTTCAAATTCACCTTTGACTGTGAAACATGCATTAAATTTCAAGATCAAATTCAATTAATTTTAGACTTTCAAACATCGCATACACCAAGGGCTTCACCTATCAAAGAATAAACCATAATTAGACTCGCAAAATAAAAATGCAGAATTTAAATATTAGATTAATAGAAATCTTAAGCAAAATTAATATGATGAACTCAAGCCACAACGCCAAAAACCTATTGTGTATGTAACCCTTGCAAGTAGATAAATTACTCAAGTAATACAATGATAAGTAGAGATTGTTCCTATAGGGACCGTTTTACACAAATAGCAATAAAGTTTTAATTTTCATATTATCTAACAATTGAATAATCAGAAAGAAAATAATTAAAAATTAAAATTGCAAAAGTAATTAATAAAATTGAGGTTTAATAAAAAGAAACTCTCGTGTCAAAATTTTTTAGAGAATTCAGGTACAACACAATACTATTTCATAATTATATTAAAAGATTTGTTTCAATTGAGATTGAGTTGTGCTTGAAGATGGATTTTCCTAATTTACCCAATAATATCCCTCAAACAAAATTAAGTCTGTTATTACTAAAATTATTCCTACTTTTGTGGTCACAAAATTTAATAATAATGCATTAAATTTCATGAATAATTCTTGAATATCTCTTGAAGTCGAGCCTCCTCTCATGGTCTTAATCTCCTAGTTTAATATATTAGGACTAACTCTAGACTTTTACTCTCACTTTATCATCTAGAATCTCAAACATTGCACATATGCAACTATTCATACATACAAAATCAATTAAGTTTAAATATATTAAATCAAGACATCTAACACAATTGAAGCAAAAATTACTTCGTAGATTCATGAAAAAAATATTGAGCTTTCACCTTAATCCTTAAAATTGAAAAATTAGTTCATCCTAAAAGAAAAAGAAACAAAAAAAAAAAAAAAATCCATTAAATTCAATAAAAGAATATTCAGAAGAAGAGTCTTGCTAACAAAAACAATGAAAAACCTAAAAGAAAAGCTATCCCTAATCTTCACAAATTTTCTTATTTAGTGTAGATCATGAATCCACTTTTATCTCCTAAAAATTTGCCCTTTTCCACTTTGAAATCTCCATCCAAATAGGTCAAATTTCCTTAAAAAGCAATCTCCAATTTGCGTTTTAAAAACTGGATCTGACGTCTTGCATCGCTCGATGCATAGGTTATGCAACAACACAAACGTTTATCTACTAAACCAAAAATTGTGTTTGTTGACTAGTCAACTCTGAATATTCTTGTGCATGACCCACATAATAGCTAATATAACACTACTAAAAACAATAATTTAGCTTCATTTAAAGACATTTCTACACAAACATAAAAAAAGACAAGAAATTAACTTATTTCAAAATAAAAATAATATAAAAAAACTTCTAATTTTTTCTCTAAAAATATATACTAGAATGATTTCTATCAGAAGCATTTTTGCGTTTCAAAAATGTTTCCCTACGAAAAACTCACTAAAACATATTTGAAATGTTTTGGAGCCGTTATGCAATTTTAAAAAATTAAAAAACGCACTTTGACTTTGAAAATATATTTCTTTTGACTTTTAACTCTAGTAGATGGAAGATCATTATGTCTATTGTGGATTTGAAGTATATATTTAATTAGATTTCATGATGCCTTGTAAAAAAAAATTGATATGATTTGATAATTATTTGCTTCAATATTTATTATAAATGTATATATATAAGAAAAAATATTTATAAATATATTCCTATATTTTTTATATTTAAACATTTCTCACACATTTTGTTTTCTAAATTTCAAAAATATCATTTCTGAATATCCAGTTTCATATTTTTCATTTCTATGTTTCTTCTTTTCGTACTGCCCATGTGTAAACTACATAATAAAATATGCTTTTTCTTGTGAAGGAGATTCATATGACTCAGGGATGCGGCCTACTTATCCAGCAATAATCAAAGTTAACAATGATTCTTATCTTTAAAAAAAATAAAAAACCCTGACTGATAGCGCATATTTTGATCAAATTGCTCATAAAATTAATTGGTCACAATTAAGGCAAGCTATGATAAACTCCTTTATAGTTATCATAACTAATTAAATTATTTTTTAATTTTTAAGTTTGTATGAAATATCTCATCACTATCATTTTGTTACATTAAAAATTTATTCGGTGAAATATTAATAACATTGACAAATATAGAAATTTTATTCAAATAGCCAAAATTGTAATTAATAAATTATGATAATATTTTCTATTTTTATAATTTGAAATTGATTTGTAGAATTTTGTGTGATATATAACATATTTTTTCAAAACCCAAAATAATGTCTAAATATTAAAAATTTTAATTTGTCGAAAGATAAAGACTACAAAAGTTTCTTAAATTAACTATTATATCTCTAAATTGTTTAAAAAATTCACGAGTGTCCATTATCATCAAACTCCCATGTACCTAGTCAAAAATTAAAGATTATAATTTTTTTTTTATAAAATAACCATTATACATTTGAACTTTGAACAATCCAAGGGGTCTAGTAGTCCCTTTAGATTCCAGGTGGCTCTATCCCTAACTATTAGTATCCTTTATGGTAACTCTAGAAATCAATATACATGGTTAATTATATACTTAAACTAAATTTTAGGCGATTACTTATCATTTATCAAGTAATTATATTAATAATATAATATTTTTAAAATGATAATATAATATATTTGTATTTTACTATATGACAAATAAAGTAATAATTAAAATTTTAATTTATTCAATTATCCAAAAAAATAACATAAAAGCTTAGTAATATAACTAATTTAAGGGGTATAACAATATAATAAGTTTTTTATGTAAAAAAAATAAAAATTTTAACAATATATGAGGTTTTTAAGGTTAATCTTTTTTAGGACTTTAATAATAATAAGCATTTAATTTTTTATATAATAAGAGAAAATTATAAAAACTAAATAAAAAATAATTAACAAAGAAAAATGTAAAACTTTGAATTTTCATATTTTATTGAAATAATTAAATTAATATTAAAATAAATAATACTAATTTAGTTATAATTTTTATTATTTTATTTACTTCAAATATCTAAATAAATAATAATTTTTATAGAATAATAAATATATTATAAATAATAATGAAATTTAATTATTATTAGTACATGAATTTTAATTTATTTATTAATTAATTGATGAAAATAAATATTAATTTATCTAAATTTTATTATTATGACCATTTATATAACACGTAAATTCACGACTAACAAAAATTAAATTTCATTGTACTTTTTATAATTTCAATTACTTTTTGAGTATGGACTGTCACGCACACTTCAACTCTTGTCATCTCATTTTCTTTATTGTAGTCATCATTGACCTATAGTCGTCATTTTCTTTGTCTTGATCATCAATCCTGCATTAATGATGACTAGAATTAATAATTAGGACATCGAAAATGAGATAAGATGAGTCGAAATGTGAAATAACAACCGAGAGTCGGAAAGTAGTCTAAATTATAAAAGATACCGTGTATATCATCAATTATGCTACTAAAAGGATACAAAATAGAAGTTGTGATACCAAACTAATACATTAGCTATAGTTATAGTACTAAATAAGCAAATTTTGATTATTAGGATAAAGAAAGTAAGATGACCATATGCTCATAATTTATGATTGATAGCTAAAATTAAAATATATTATTTAAAAAAATATTTAATAAGAAGCTCATATTAGATCAAAAGTTATAAGATTTTTAGAGAATTTATTATAATTAAAAGATTCATATAAAATCATTCTAATAACTTTATAATTTAAGTGGCATTATGTTTATTTTAAATAAACACGGATATTTAAGAAAAAAGATTTTAATTCATTATAAATTCATTTCTAATGATAGAATTTAAATAAATTTTATCAATTTAAAATTTATTTTAAATAAAATATTCTATTATTAAATTGATAGAATTTGATTAATAGGTTTTTCTTTCATATAAATTTTATTTTTCCAAAAGGGGGCTCTTTAACTCCTTTAGTCTTTTTTACTTAGTCTAATTTTTCATAACAATCTTGTTAGTTTCTTTTAAGATGTCTTTTACTCAACGTTGGGTGGTAATTCATGTTGTATCACATCTAATCGTATTGTTTCGAGACACATGTATAATACAAAAATGTTTAATCCAAATATGACTCATTTAATTAATTGAGTCAAAATCTTTAACTCTAACTCTAACATGTTTATGAAATAGATTACACAATACGATATATTTAACCTGTTTAATTAATTATGTCATTAAGGTGTTATAATATAAAAGTACACGTTTAATTTAAAAATATATAAAAAATAAAATTTTTTAATTTTTAACTAAAAATTATTTATATATTAAAAAAATATACACTAAATATTAAAAATTTAAACAAATATAAGGTTGATTTTATATATATATATATATATATATATATATATATATATATATATATATATATATATTACATTTAAATGTGTATATTTATAAGATGTATTATATGATAATCTATTAACTTAATTATATAATTATGTTTAATAGTATCTATTGTGAATTAAACGGCTTAACTCATTTAAATCTAATTTTTTATTATATCGTAAACGGACCAAATCTGTTTATACTAAATTCAAAATCGTTTAATTACGTATTATATTATGTCATTTAATCATATCTTGTTAAAAATCGCCAGTTCTAATTCAATGCATCTGTTGCATATTTCATCGCTTGTTCTTTCATTGCAGCTTTTATTGTTATTTTGATCTGACATTGTTTTTCCAGCTTATCTTATTTTTTTTTTGTACATTGTTATTGTTAATTTATCTTCTTTGTAGTCATAATTGCATAATTTTTCAAGTCGTCAAATCAAATTTTAACTCTTTTACTTTTAATCAGACAAGTCAATTCGTAATGTTCTATTTAGCTTTTTTGTAATTATAACTCCTGAATTATTATGAATAATTAAGTTGATTTTTAAAAATTTTCAGCTATTTAAGAAATCAAGTGGACCCATGAGTTCTTTAATTTTTTTGTTAATTATGTTGACTTTTCTGATTTTTTAAATAGCTAAATTGACTTAAAATATTTGCTTTAACTTTTGACTCAAATCATCTTAGGTACTAGTGTTTGGGACTTCTGTTTTGCTAATCAAATTAGTCAAATCTATTTGGATATTATTGTTTGAAACTTTTGCTTTGGTTGTCGATTGTCTGGTTAGTCAAATCTGCTTGGATACAACTACTTTGAGCCTCTGTTTTATTTCTTGACTGTTCATTTTATCAAATCAACATATGCAGTGGTGTTTGTGAGGGAAAAAAAAAAAGAAAAGGAAAAGAAAAATAATTGTGAAAAATAAGGAAGAGAATTCATTTTATCTTGTTTAGGAGAGAAAATAAAAATGGAAAGAAAAATATGATTTATTTTTCATCATTGATTTTCTTTTAAAAAAGGAGAGAAAATATGAGATATTGGAGGATTTTTATGAAATTATAGTTCTGATCATTAAAAGAAAGTAGAATAAGATTCTTGGGATTTTTTTTTTCTCTTTACAAATCTGTTTCCAAGATGAAACGAACATATTCGTACTGCTATATTATTCATGGAAAGAAGTAATAATTCTGTCTTTTTTTTTTGTACTAATTAGTTCTAGATTCTTCTTATATTAAGTTTTCTTGATTTTTTTTAGGTTCAAGTTTGCCTTTATATTCTATCAAAAAAGATGGAAAGAATTCAATAGAAAATGGGGTGGAGAAATCATCAAACGAGCAACCTCAAATATGTTTCCTGCACAACCTGTTATTGGATCAATGGGAGGATCGTATGAGTTGTGGACTTTTCCGCTATGATGTAACTACTTGTGAGACAAGGATCATTCCTGGCAAATACAGTTTTATTGCATAGTTCAATGAGGGATGCTGTAAAGTTTTTGAATTTCACTTTTCACTCTCTTTAAAATAAATTACGAAAAATAAAGAAAATATTTGAAATAAAGTTTAAATTAATAAAATTTAATGAAATTTATTGTTTAGAATAAATTTATAATGAATAAAAGTTATTTTATTATTTAGATTTAAAATAAATATAAAATGAATTTAAATTATAAAATTAGTAAAATAATTTTATCAAAAATTTTTAATTGAATTTAATTCTCTCAAAATCTTATGACTTTTTACTTTAGTGCCTTTTAATTTCACATTTTCTAATTGTTGTTCAGTGATTAAATATTAAAAAATAATATTTCATAAATGTTAACGTTTAATGTTTAATTTAAAAATTAATGTTCAATATTTAAAATATATAACTGAATATATAAATCTACTTTTTTAATATTTCAAATATAAAAACCTAATGTTGGATTTTTGTTTAGTATTAATATTATATTTATCATTATATAAATTTTGATTTCATATAAAATCAATTAAAATCTAAATTAATTATTTTTTTTATCATTATACAATATAATTATATATCTAATTATTTTTTTGAATTAAGAATAAAATAAAAAATATATAAAATAATATTTTCCTTTCCTTCCATATTTTGCTTTTCAAACAAAGAAAAATAAAAATAATTTCTTTTTCCTCTTATATTTTATTTTTTAAAAAAAATAAAATTTATTTTTGCTTCTTATTTTCTTTTATGTCTAACCTGATTTTCCTAAAACAAAGTTCTTTTTGAATTTTTGCTGCTCTCTGTCAAGTCAACATGATAAGTCTACTTTTTAGATCTTTCAGCTGACTTTGTAATTCGTGCTTTTCGTTTCTTTAACTTCTTGACTAATTAAATCAAGTCCAATTATATATTTTAAACTTTTACAAGGATAGTTCGCGTGAATATCCAATCACATAGTCCACTTCTATCTTATATAATACTATTTCTTCCATTTTAAAAAATTTATTATTTTAAAAAAAATTTATTTCAATATAATTATCATTCTACTATTCTAATGTATTATTAATTATTTGTTTTTCAAATATATCATCATCATCATCATCTCCTCTTTCTCTTTCTTTTATTTCTCTAATTAATTTGGTTAAAAGGGTATATTTGTTTATGTTAATTGAAATTATCCTTAAGTAAAAATATATTTATCCATATTGATTAAAATTATTTTTAATTAATATTCCCTTTGTTTTAGAATAAATATCTTTTTAGAAAAGAAATTTTATTTCAATATAATTATCATTCTAGAATATTAATATACTATTAATTGATTTTTTTCTAAATTTAACTTTATCATCAACTTTGTCTCGCTTATAATTAATTACTTTCTTATTCGTGTTAGTGGTATAGTTTTAGTTGGAGATAATTACGAGAATATTAGTTCATATTGATTAAAATTATTTTTAATTAATTATTTTTTTAATCCAAGTGCACAACTCGAAACAAGCAATTATTTTGAAATAAACAAAGTAATTTTCTTAACCTAAGTGCAAATATCTAAAACAATAAATATTTTGAAATAGAGGCATACTATTCATTGATTTCAGTCTGCTAATCCATTCAATGTTTGCTATATTTACATTTATCTTAGTTTATCACTTTCATTAATTATTTCTGACTTTGTCCTTTTTATTATTACCATGATCAGAACTTGATTTTTTTGTTGGAGTAAATCACCAAAAAATATATTGATAACAAACATCAAACTAATAGAAACTCAAAAAGAGATATATTGACTTTTATTATCTTTTTGCAAGATATTTGTTCTGAAAAATTGGTCCAATTTTATATTAGTCTTTTATTGCATATATATATATATATATGTTGGTTTGGAATAATAGTTCAGATTGATTTAATTATTTTTTTGGCATTTTCAATTCTTTTTAATTTTAGATATATTTTGTGTGATTAATCGATCTGATTTGTTATATCTATATCCATGTCCATCCCTACTAACAATGATATCACTATATATATATATATATATATATATATATATATTTGTTTTTTGAACTTTCTTTCCTTTTGATAATTATTGTTAGATTTAAATAAAATAGTTTATCTTATTGTATAAATTTAATTGCAATTTGTGTAATTGGAATATTTTATAGGTTTATGCAAAATACGTTAGTTTATTGAATTCTCAGTGATGAACTCTTGACTTGGTTAGCTAGGAGGACCTAAAAGAAATGAGAATATGATAAAAAGAGTGCAGCTTAGTGTCGAAGACCAGTTTGATTGTTTAAGTTAGCTTGGTGTTTAAAGGATGCATGTTGTGCATATAAAATAGAATGCATAAATACTGATGGACGCTCCTTATATAAAAACCTTGAGGCAATGTCTTTATCCTGTCAAAGAAAGAGATGAAATATCATTGTTTGGATTGAATTATCTTAACCAGATAGGAATAGTCTTATTGGCCTGAACTACCATTGCTTAGGAGTTCAATTTTAGGAATTGTTAAAATATGGACGAGCTACCCGTTCAATAGGTATGCTGACCTGACCCAACTCAAACTAGACTTCTATCCGAATTATATGTTGGGCATAATCTATTTTAGATCCGATAAGTATCACTCTGTAATTGAAATTTAAAAAAACAAAAAAGAACTTATTCATATATTGATTTTTAGTTATTTTTTGTTGAGAGAGCACAAAGTTCTCTTCTTTTTTTTTTTCATTTATAGAAAATATTACCCTGTTGTTACATGTTTCTTTTAGCGAAAACCTGTTGTTACATTTTTCAAATCTCAGTCATAATTCATGAAAAATGGTCCATAATAGCAAACTGCAAGTTCTATGATGGCTTCTGTTTTTGTTTTCGTTGATTAACAAATCAGTTATTAATCTGCTTTTGATTGAGTACGATTGGGTATGGCCTTGTTTCCTTTGGCAGCTTTCTTTTTTTTCCCCATGGTCTCGATCCTCGTTTGTTCGGGGACAATCCTGCAGCTCTATCTCTCCTCGACTCCTACCTTCATTGGATGAACCAACAACAACTACATTGGGGAAGAGAAATGAGAATGCCAAAGAAATGTAAATTAAAATCCACTTATTCTGCAGTTTTCTATTTCTGTTTACCCAAAAAAAAACTTGTTAGCATTGAACTGAAGGGTTGATTTAAAGCATGCATTAGCACGTAGTTAATAAAGATTACACTGAACTAAATTACACCTCCATAGCATTTCACTCACTAATGTTTTCATGATCTGCTGCATTTAAATTGAAGACTCTCAACCAATTGTCTCATATCTGTAAGCCTTTGAAGCCACTGAAACAACTATGGTTCAACGGTTACTCTAATTACTTAACGTTAGTATATATGATCAGGCCACAAATATACAATACTTTTGATATAGTAACAGGGTATGCAAGGAGATTTTGTTTTATTATTCCTTGTTATAAAAGAAACTAAATTTAATAAGACATACATGTGATAATATATTATCTATTTGAGGAAAGTCGCCATAGTTATCAGGAATTAGCTCTTTATTAGATGGAATAGGTCAAATTTTGCATTCATTTATTAGCCAGGATGCCATTTTCTTTGGCATTTTGAGGATTTTATTTCTAAAAAGAGGACTACTTCAATGTTCGTGCTAGGATATTTTGGACCTCGATAGGGGGTCCTTCCATTGTTGCCATATTTTAAGGATTTCTTTTCCCATTTTGGGGCGTTTAGTTACTGAAATCTTAAGATAAAATAATTCAAAATGTTAAATTTTAGTATTTGATTTTCACGGAATACTATATTCCTGAAAAAGCTATAACCATGGACCTGTGTGTCTCATTTTTACTCTTTCATCTATAAGGGAAAGAAACTTCCAATCTTAACAGATAAAAAAGTTACTTTCTATGGCTATTAAAAATTATATAATTATATATTGATAAATTTATTCTTAACTAATATAATATATAGACATATATAATCTTGTATATATTTTTATTTAGTAAACCAAAACTTATATATTTATTTAACACAGTTCTAATCAAAACAAAGAAGATAAGTTATTATTCAATTTTAACTTAAATGATTATTGAACTATTAAAAATTATATACTCTTATTAGTTTATTAAGTAATTAGATTATTTTTAGAGTTTCTTAAATTTTATAATCATAGACTATATATTTTGAATTGTTAATATGTTATACTCCCTCCATTTTATTTTAATTGATGTCTTAGAGTTTTTATTTTGTTTCATTTTATTTGATGTTTTAGAGAATTTATGTATATTTATGTGCTTTCTTCCATTTTTATCCTTTTATTTGTCTTCATTAAACACTTTTTTAAATACTCTATCTTTCTTTTAGAGGGAATGAAGTGAGAAAAGAGAGAGAGTTTTAATAGAATATAAATAAAGGCAATTTAGTGATTTTATTCTACTAATTAAAAAGATTTAATTGCTCTTTAATTCTAGTGCACACCCCAAAATATCAAATAAAATTAGTAGTTATTAAGTACTTCGTCTGTCCCAATATTATTGACCTTATATTTTTTAGAAATCTCAAAAAATAGGTCACTTTTCATATTTAGAGGTTAGTTTAGTTATAAATTATCAAATTTGCCCCTTCATTAATTGTCAAATATATCTACACTAATAAGTAAACCTTTTTTTAATTTTTTTTGAATTGCAATTTTCTATACCTCTTTCTTTGATATTTTAATGTTTTGTGATTAATGAGATTTTATAACAAAAATAAAAGGTTATCTTGATATACTCTCTTCTTTTTTTTTTCAAGAATCTATTGTTTTTTTCAAGAAAGTACAATAAATAGTAACAAAGGATAGTTTAGTAAAACAATGATTATTAACTAACAAAACCTAACTTCCTTAATTCTTGTGCAAAAAAAAAAAAAGGTTTGTAATATTGGTATAGAGAGAGTACTTTTTAAGATAAAAGAATAATTATTTAATACTGTTAAATAATATTTATATTTTATATTAAATTGATCATCATGATAAATTTATGATTATTTAATACCTTAAATAATATTTACTAATCATATTATAATATATTATTATATTATAGTATATTATTTCATTGTTATTATGTTATATTGTATTATTATATTTTATATTAATTTAATTATAAAATATATTAAATTATATTATTTAAAAATATTATGCTTTTATATATTATAATATTATATATTGCAATTATATTATATTATATTATAATTATATTTCATATTGAATTGATCATTACTAGAAACTTCATTGTATTGGACTTTTTTTTACTAGATTAAGTAAATATATATATAATTGCATTACGGTTTAGTAGTAATTTAGGTTAATTTTTTAAAAATTATCCTATATATAAATTGTTGGCCGTTGTGCACCAATAAAAAAAGTTGAATTAATGGAAAATTTAAATTTTGGTGGCAAAGCACTCAAAGCAAAGTTGAAGAGAAATAGTAGAAGAAGAGAGAACACACAAATTTATAGTGATTCAGATATTAACAAAACTTACGTCCACTTCCGAATTCTAAAATTGAGTATTTCACTAACACTAAATGGTATTCTATAAGTTCACACTAAACTTTATATTGTGTTTTACAAGGCTCACACACAACCTCTCAAGTATTTTGTAAGACTCACACACAACCTATATAAAAGTTTTACAAATAAGGATCACTCTAAATCCAATCTCAAAGGTGCTTAAAAGCTTACACCAAACCTTAACAACTCAATCACAAAAAATAAATAAAAGAGAAAGAATTGAGAAACAAATTTGTAAGAGTTTGGTTATATTAAATGTTATTCTCTTGTATTTTATTCTATGTGGAGGAGTATTTATAGGTTACACCACCAAAAAACTCTTACAAATAATATTGTCTCCATATTTTAAAGTTGGTGTATTTAATGCTTGCTAGACAAAAGTCGTGGTTGAGACAAGAATTGCGATTCATGTTTCGCTTTAGATTTTGTTAGTTCGCGATCGAGATCTTCAATTGTGTCTAACAACTAGCTACATATGACATTTCAGCATTGATTCTTCCAAAAATTTAATTGTTAGAGCCCTTTAACAGGAGTCAAAGGTCGTAAGCGCTATCAATATGTCGTGGGCGCTACTTAAGTCATGTTGGCTAACTTGAGTGCTACTCCTCACCCAAATCACCCTGGAGCTATAGAGGTTTGGAGTTTACAAGTCATTGTTGCTACCATGGAAATTGCTATCATGATTTTTGGATCTTCTACGAATCAAATGACAGTTGGCTTAGGTTGGCTAGGTGCTTGAAATCCCTTCAATTCCATTTAAAGGTAGCGGTCATGATTCTCACCGTGATTGAGACTGCGAATCATACTAGACAGGTAATGTCTTATTTTTCTTTGAATAGCGGTTGCGATTTATGAATCAATTTTGAATTTATATTTATTCAACTTCCAATAAAATTCTAACTTTACTTCAAAATACTTAGGCAAAATGTTAGAAACTTACTTAAGCATTAAAAATGTATTAAAAGACCTATTCTAATTTTTTTTAATTTTTTCTCTTTCCAAGTTTCAAGCATTAAAAGATGTATTTAAAGTTGGGTTGTCTTCCTAATTTCTGAGTTTATAGCTTCAATTTTTACTTTTAATTACACATATTCACCTCTTTTATATTAGAGTTTTTTATGATAATTTCTATTAAAAAATTCTTCATTTTTTTAATATTTGAATGATTATTTCAATTTTTTTTAAGTTTTAGGTTGATTGATATTTTTTTTATGGCCGATTGGTCAAAAAAATTTAAACATTTGCATTTTTTGACAATTATATCTAATTCTTTTAATTTTGGTAAATTTAGTCAATTTTACAAAGGTTTTGACAATTATAGCTAAGTTGAAATTTTGATTAAAATTAGATAACATAATCATTGACATATTATTCATCTAAAATTGATTTTTTTTAAATGTGTTTAATAAGTCCTATTAAGTTTAAAATTCAATCTTCTTTGTATGATATGTATGTCATGAATCATGTCATTTAATTTTGATTAAAATCTCAAATTGGCCACAATATCCAAAACCTTTGCAAAATTGACTAAATGTCAAAATTTTAAAAAAATATATAATTATCAAAGCACGCAAAATTTTGGATTTTTTTTACTAATAAGCCCTTTTTTTATCATCTTTAATTTTGTAATACATTCAATTTGTTAATCATCAACAAAGAACTTAATTTTTCCTCACAACACATTCAGAATAACAGATACATAATTTTAAAATGTTATAATATCATCAATTTTTAATAACAAATTTTAGATGTTATTGCCTTGAGGAGTCAATCCAACAATTACAATTGTTAGAAGTTCATGAACATATACTTATGAGCTTGTGAGAATGCATATACCTACCGATGCACAAAATGAACTTCACAATTAAATCGATATGAGATTTTTTCTTTTACAAGTTGATGAAGAATTATCCATTCCTTCCTTCTTTTTCTACACGCCTCTCGCCATCACCCAATTCTTCCTCTCTCTGTCTTCATCTTTAACTGATTTATGTCATTATCGCTTTATATCTTTTCTTCCTTTTCTTTCTTTTGTTGGTTTAGACTAAACAAAAAGTCCAGCAAACTATCAAAAATTAAAGTGTTACGCTAAAAAAGCATGTCATCGCCTGTGTCTCATTAGTCTTTCTCATGATTTTGTTATGACTCATTACAGTAAATTACCCATAGTAGATTTGGACTGCAGAAAAATAGTAAAAATTCAACCAAATTTTACAAGATACAAATATTAATTAAGAAAGCAATCTGCTCAATTTTATATTCTCAATATTTCATATATATGATGAGGCAAAGGCATCTTCCATGGTTAAAATTCGGGCATCAATATTTTTTAAGATTGTTAAGGGATGCCTTATTAGGCATGACGTCGATGTGAAAGATTATTGGAGTTAAGATGATGTAGCAGCTTTCCTGAGAGCAACTTTTAATTGGCCAAAATGAAGGTTTCATTTTCCTAGAACTAACAAATACCATATAGTCTCAGTCTTTGGATCAAGAAAAAATATTAATTAAGCAACCTATTAATTAATCAACAAATTACTAACTAATTAATATATAAAAATAACTATATTCAATGTAAAATACTCTTTTTTCGGTATGTTCATATTTTTTTTTAACCAAGTAAAGCTCATAAATTTATTATTATTATTATTATTATTATTTTCAAGTACATTGTACATCATTTAATGTATTATATGATGACATTAAATAATTTGTTCTTTTTTTTTTAGATGAAAATAATTTGTTCTTACAATATAATAACAACATATCAAATCAACTGTGCTACAAAAAATTAAAAATGTAATCCAACTAGACATTAATTTCAAGAAAAATAAACAATAAAATTTAGATTTTAAACATAATACATTATATTTTTAAAAAATTATTAATTTATATATTAAATGAACCTTCAAAATTTTTTTTATAATTTATTAACTTAAAATTTAAAAATTATTAATTTAATATGTTACCTCAAGTCAAAATCAATTAAAAAATATTATTTAAAATTTACTAATTAATGGAGATTATAACACTAGCATATTCGACATAGGCAGGGACCATTGACATGATTTGCAGGCACTAACATGGAAAAGTTTGATGACCATTATCAGATATCAAAGGGGATTCAATTATAATCTAAATGCAACTTTTTGTGGTTCATGGAGATCAATTATGCGTTTTCACATCAGCTTCCCCACGTAAGTTTTGTTTGGATTAGTGTCGGAGTGAGGTGTTCTTTCTTGAGCACATGACAGACCCTTTATTTACAGGGTCAGCCTTACATTTATAGAGGCCTAAGTAAAAAAATAATAATAATAATAATAAAATATTTAGAGGTCTATATTATTGAAAATTGAGAAGAAATATTTTTAAAAGCTCTTTCATATAAAGAAAAAAAAAATTAAGGCCTCTTCTAGTTAAAAAAAGTCCTTTTTACTAAAAAAATTTGACTCATTTTTTAATAATTTAGACATTTTCATCTAAGTAAAATATTAATTTGAGCCATTTTTAATTATTTCTTTTATAATTTTTTGGTCAAGGCCTAAGACCGAGCCTGTTTATTTATGTTTGAATTATCTCTGTTCCATCAAAAATCATGGATGAATATGTGCACTATAGAATCTTGATTCACGTACATCATTCTTTTTGTGGGAAATCTATTGATAGATCAATTTCAGATGCTGAAATCAAGAAAGTACAATCACACTTTATTACGTTTCTCTTTTTTGATGGAAAGGTAAGTAAATGAGTAATTTACAAAGGAAGGAAAAGAAATTAGAAGTGATAAAAATAATTATTACAAAAAAATCTTAGTCTTTTTTTAAAAAAGAATAATTTTTTTTATTTTAAAATTATTGTTTGTATATTCTGTTGATGAAAATTTTTTTTATTTATTTTCTTTAGTAAAGTGGATTATTTTACCCTATTTTATTAATTTATTTTATTTTATATTTCTTTTGAGAGTTTCTTTTAAGTTTATTATTTTGTCTATTGTTTAGTATTTTAGTGGTTTGAAATCTGTTGTTCGGTAATATGTGATGATATATTACTAGGTTTCTCTTTCAAATTTATTTTAACATATTATATAAATTTCAATCCTTATTATACTATAACACTATATCTATTGAAAATTTTCACAATTAATAAAGATATAAAATTATTGAAAAAAATTTATAGTAAAAATAAAATTATGATTTCAAAACTAAATCAATATGTTGTTATTAATAGTGTTGAGTATCAATTCATATTTATATTGCATATTATAATATTATTATTTTTTAATAAATAATTAATTAATAAGAGTGATTTAAAAAAAATTGTAAATAAGAGTGATTAATGTATCAAAAATAATCATATCTATCAATTAAATTAGCGAACGTAAAGAAGAAAAAATAAATTAACTATCCCTAGACACTTTAAGTAATAGAAAAGTGCAAATTTTGCATATAAATAAAAATTTGCATTTCACACGTCATTTAAAGTGATAAATTAAATGAAAATGTGCACTTACATGTTTGTGACTTGAACTGTATCTATTATTTTAAGTGGCAGATAAAATAAAATTTATTTTTTTCTTATGTTTACCAATTTATTAAATAGTTTTCAGATTAATCCTACTGTAACTATTTTTCATCACACCTAACTTTTTTTTTTTTTGCCTCCCTTTCAAATTATCCCAAGTGTCTGTTTCTTCTGCTTTGAGTACTGAACCAAATCATAAATTCAACATAACAGTGTGTAGGTCCGACTCTATTGGTCAGTAATGGTTGATGTTTCCATTTTGGTATCAACCATCTCAAATATTAAATAGGATTACAATTAGTTGATTCATCGTCATGAACTTGAAGTTGACAACTGAATGAGAAAAAAATTATTCAGAAGCCCCAGGGAGAGGCACATGCACTCGAAGTTCATCGACTTGGGCATAAAAAATCTCAATCTTTCCAGGGCAAACGAGATTTGAAAATAAAGAGCCAATTGGGCAAGGCAGCTGAAAATAAAATTGTCACTTATTCTTTTTTCATGGCCCTTATAATTAAATTTTTATTTGAGCAGTAATATAGGGACAAAAATACAGAGAACATTTCAAGCAGATAATCAAATTAGGAGCATACTAACTGGGAGACTATATATATATTTAAACATTTTCTGTTGTATTAAACGGTGGAAGCATTTCTGTGTCTTGGTTGGGATTCTTTTTCTTGCTTTGTTTGACCTCACCATAAAAGTAAGAAAAGAATCCCCAGAGGGAAAGTGCAAGAGCAACACCTTTCTCTGCCTGAAATTTTTCATGGTAGAAAATGACACCCAAGATCTCAATCACTGGTAGAAGAACGGCGATTAAGATTCCGGATAGTAAAGAGGATGCGCAAAAGACGACGCCTATAGCTCCCAAAAAGAAACACTGCCAGATGATTGCGCTGCATACTATTATCACATAATACCTGGTTTCTCCAAGCTCAAATTCTCTTGCTTCTCTTGGAATCACCTACAATATATTAAAAAAATATTATATGAGCTTAAAATTTTATCGAAGAGATTCAAATTAGAAGAGATTCATATAATTATCCTGTTAAATTAGAAGAGATTCAAATTTCAGATCATATAGAAAAGATAATTATATGACGTGAAATAAATCACCTAAGAAAGAGAGAAAAAAGAATTCAATCATACTAATAAAATTCATTCATTTTATTATTATAATTCTTTTATTTGAAATAAATTTTAAATTGATAGAATTGTTAATAAAATTTTTTAATCTTCTCATCAAATCATTTCTTTAAATAAAAAAAATGAACAAATTCAAATACTATTAATAATCATTAAATAAATTTCATTTTAAAATTTGAATTTTTAAACAAGATTACAAAAATTCACAATTCAAGCGAACTTGAAAATATTATCAATATATCTCTTCAAGAGAGACTATAATAGCTAATTTATTCTATTTATTCAAAAAGAAAGTTTAACAAGCTAAATATGATGAATAATGAACTATGCTTTATATATAAGAAAAAAAATGGATATCTCTTTACTTTCATACCTTTTTTTAAAAAAGGAAGAATCATTCAACTGGAGGATGATTTAATCTTTCAACCATTTTCGGTAGAATACTATTATGATTCACTACGGATGATTCTTTGTATGGACCATGATACATATGAGATTATCTCACCTTTTGGTTCATATAAAAAACAAGGCAAGAATTTCCTTTAATAATAATTATCCTCCCTCTGTACTAGAAAAGAAAAAAGGTTAAATGTATTGCCCAGGTTACTTTCCTTCCCTTTTTCTCAAAAAAAAAATAAATTGTAAAATACACCAAGTGTGGCTGGCAATAGAAATAATAAGTTTGCGGTAAAGAAACTAACCTTGAAATCATTATTCACAAGCATCCCTATGGTGCAAACAGAAGCCGAAAAAAGACACATAACCATCTGAATTTCCAACACAAGTGTGTAGCTAATTTCCTGCTTGGCCTTCTTGTACGTTAACTCCACCAATGGCAATATAAACCCATACAAAGCCGAAGACGCAAGTGTCATAATAAAACCTAAAATATACTCTTTGTTCGACTCATTCTTCGGTCGGTCACCGCCGGAATGCAAGGCCAGGACACCAGCCCCCATCGTCAACAAGACGATAGCGTTTGTGGTATAAGGTGTAAACTTCTGTCTAACCAAAAGAAAGGCAAAACCGGCAGTGAATGCCAAATTAGTTGCAACTATCAAAGCAGTGGTTGAAACAGGAAGACGTGCAACTCCAAAAGAATAAAGATAGTTTTCAAAGCCGGTCAGGATGCCGATGACCGCGGCGGCCATGAACAAAGGAGGTTTCATGTAGAAGAATTTACTGGCGGGGTTGGTATGTCGGCGGTGGAAGTAGCTTATGAGGATGGGGATAAAAATGACAGGCCAACCGACGGTTTCCAGCAAGGCGGTAAGCCAAACACGTTTGCCTCCATGGATGAAGTAGAGGCGCATCATTAGAGGGCCACCGCAGTTGCCTAAAGCTAAGAGGATGCAGTTGATGGCAAGTAGTGTTTTTCTCACGGTGGTCTTACCGTTAGCTTGAGGCTGTTCCTTGTTTTCCATGGCTACTGCTACTCTAACTTCCTATAGTTTTCCAATTATTTTAGTTTTTTGTTTCTTGGTATCTATTGAGTGTGTGGAATGAAGGTTTCCAGTCATTGTTATATATGCAGTTGGGTGATGATACATTGGGTAGAAATGGGCCCTCCCTTCAATTTTTAATCTTTTCTTAATTGGGTAAAAAGCTTAAGGGAGATAATGGACGCAATGTCATTGCAGTTTGTTTGAGCTCCCGCCTTTAAAGCGCCACTGTAACCGCCCATCTCCATATTAAACTATGGATGGCTCAAATAGAAAAAAAAAAAACAAAAACAAAAACCAAAAAAAAAAACCTATGGATTTTTCACAATTTTATGTAAAATATAATAAAAATTTTACAACTTTGAGAAAATATTAAATAATAAACTTTCCATTACACGTTGATATTTATTTTTTAAAAAATAAAATAAAAAACACAAGTTTGAATATGGTTCAAGTAATTTCAATTGATATCTATTTATATAGATCATAAAATAATTATTGATGTTTGATTTGATTGCAAGTAAACACGTCAGTTTTATATATAATGATTAAACAATATTGACATATGTAGATACATATGGATCATAATTAGTGTCCTTGGTACACTAACAATGTTGGCGTGATTAAAATTTTATTTAATTTTTTTATAAATCTTATATTTAATTGATTATATATTTTTTATTTTTATATTTTATCAATATTAATTTTATTTTCATATTATTCACTTTTATATTATATAATAATATTTGAGAGTATCAAATGAAGTTGTGATAGTAATAATATCTTTTTAGAATTATATTTAATTATTCTAAATAGTGTTACACGATTATAAAAAATAAATAAATTAAACATAAAATTGAATACAAAAATTTAATATACATATAATCAAATCTAATATAATATTTATAAAAATAAATATAATCTTAATTGCATCATTTGGTGTCATCTTTCCAATAATATGTAAAGGTCTCTTGACAAGAAATTTATCCCTTCAACGAAAAAATCTTTCTGATTTGGGCACAAAAAGTTGAATACTTGTAACCAGAGAAAGGATGGACTCCACTATTTTTTTTTTTGGTCTTGGCTTAAAGACCAATTTGATCCCTCAACTATTAAAAAGGACTCACCTAAGGACAAAACTTTTTTTTATGATTAATTAAGGCGAAATCTTAGCTGAAAGCATAGCATGGATTACAAGCATTAAAGAGAGAATATCTCCCACCAAATAATGCATTAGAGAGAAAATATCTCTCTAATATTCATAAATTGTAGTCACAAACCACAATTTTTCTCCCTTACGCGATCTAACATTCACCACCACCTACTCTAATCACCTCAACACAAAAATAATCCTCACAATATTACATTTGTTCACTGCACACTCATTCGCAATATCGACTTTAACGACATAGTCTTCTGCTACAATAACAACCTTCACGGTAGTTCATAGGTAAAAACGCAGTGATAAATTTGACGAATAGAGTGACATTAAGGAGACAATCAATAATTGGGTTTGTTTGGTTGATTATAGAATGAATTTTTAGATTTTTTGTGTGAAGGGGAGGGATAGAAATAGGTTAATAAAATAGTTTTTGTATTTGATTGTTTATTTAAGAGAAATGCAATGGGCTAATTGAGTGGGTTAAAAATTTTGATTACGGCTTTTGTGATTTGAAATTAGGGTTATTGGTTATTAGTTTAAAATTAAAGAAATTGATAATTGGTAAGCTGTAAATTTGATATGCAATTTTTAATTTGGTAATTGTTCATAAATTTGTCACCTTGGTGTATGTGATTTGAATTCAATGAGTTTGGTTTTGATAGTGAGCAGATGGCAATAGTCTTTGTGTTCTCTATATTTGATTATTTCTTTTAAGTTTGACAGTGTGAAGGACATGATATTGGCAGTGGGAGAGGAGATGGCGACGATGACAATTTGATAAAGGAGAAGTTCTGACTCTCGTTCTTCTACAATGAATGAATTCTCAAATGAAGAGAGATATAGGTTTCGTTAAAGAATTTCATTGAGTGTGAAAAAAAATTCTAATGAAAATAAGGTTCTATAGTGAAACAATTTCATTAAAGATGAGTAAGGAAATCTACAGTGAAAGAATTTCATTGAAGATGAGAAAACATATTGACAATGGTGGTACAGATGAAGGAAGAAGTGGCGGTGATTAAGTTTTGTAGTTTTTGCCATAAGAGAGAGAGAAAGAACAAAACGTGATGATAATTATGAGAATTTTGATTTTTTATAATTTCTTAAAATATGTTACTAATTTTCATTGTACTTTACCTGCTGAATATAATTGAATTTTTTATTAATTTATCCTTAAATAAGCTTATAATAAGAATTGTGTTCTAATTAAATTTAAATACTTAATTTTGTTCTTAATTAGACCTTTGTGATTAGTGATGGAATTAGTCTAATGCCTTTTTGCTTTTTTTTTAAAAAAAATTCCAGACTGTGTCGAATACAGGCACCAAATGTGCAGTGTGTATCATTCTCGTTATTGCTATTGGCTGTATTCGGATACACAAAAGAGCGGGGTAATTTGTAAAATAGTGTAAAAAAATAAAAAATTAGTGAAGGATGGTAAAAATTTTTTTTATAAATATAGGGTAGATCAAAATTAAAAAAATTTAAAAACATAGGGCAGATCAAAACTTATTTAGCAAATATGAGCCGTTAAAAGAGTTTATCCGTCAGTTAAAGTGACAAACGTTACAGTTCATCAACCTACCGTTAAATGCACTTAATCCGCCAGTTTAACTGACGAATCATAGTTTGTCCATCACTTTGAGTGGCGGACAAACAATTAATATTATTATTACAATAAATTAAATTAAAATTTAACTATATTAAATTGATAAATTAAATATATGAAATATTATATTAATATTCAATATTCTAATTAAAATTTAATATTTAATATTTTAATTAATATTATAATTCAATATTTATAATTATAATTATATTACTTATTTTTATTTTTATTTTTATTTTTATTAATAAATTAAATATAAAATATTATATTAATATTAATATTATATTAGCCATAAATTAATAGATCATTATAAAAGAAGACAAATTTTTTATGAATTATGGAAAGACTAGAATTACACTTTTTGACATCATTTTATTACAGATTACACTATTTTGACATCATTTTATTACAGATAATTTGTAAGATGTTTTTTTCATTAGGAATAATTTGCAATGTTTTTTTTGTAATTATTATATTTATCATTATAAGTGTCAAAATAGTGCAATTCTAGTCATTTCGTGATTTACGAAAAATTTATCTTCGTCTATAATGGTCCATTAATTTTATGGCTAATATAATATTAATATAATATTTATAATAATTTATTTATTAAAATAAAAATAAGTAATATAATTATAATTATAGATATTGAATTCAATATTCTAATTTGAATATTCAATATTAATAATAATTTGAATATTAATAATATTTGGTAATAGAATTTGAATATTAATAATATTTAATATTCAATATTCTAATTATAATATTTAATAATATTTGAATATTAAATATTCAATATTCTAATTATAATTTGAATATTAAATATTAAACTTTAATTAGAATATTAAATATTATTAATATTCAATATTCTAATTAAAATTTAATATTTTATTAATATTCAATTTAACATCTAATTAATCTTTGAATTCAATCTTTATAATTATAATTATATTACTTATTTTTATTTTTATTAATAAATAATTACAAATATTATATTAGCCATAAAATTAATAGACCATTATAGAAGAAGAAAAATTTTTTGTAAATCACAGAATGACTAGAATTACACTATTTTGACACGTATAATGGTAGACAGAATAATTACAAAAAAAATATTTTACAAATTATCCATAATAAAAAGGCGTCAAAATAATATAGTTCTAGTCATTCCATGATTCACAAAAAATTTGTCTTTTTTTTACAATGGTCCATTAATTTTATGGCTAATATAATATTAATATAATATTTATATTTAATTTATTAATAAACATAAAAATAAGTAATATAATTATAATTATAAATATTGAATTCTAATATTAATTAAAATATTAAATATTAAATTTTATATTGAATATTAATATAATATTTAATAAATTTTTAATTTTATATTTAATTTTATTAATTTAATATATTTAAAAATTAATTTAATTTAATATAATAATATTATTATTATTAATTATTTGTCCGCCACTTTAAGTGGCAGACAGATAGATTATGGTTTGTCAATTAAACTAGCGGATTAAGTTTATTTAATGGTACGTGGATAAACAGTGACGTTCGCCCGTTTAACTGGCGGGCGGACTCTTTTGACCTCTTCTATTTGCTAAATAAATTTTGATTTATCACATTTTTATCAATTTTTTTTTCACCATCCTTTATTAATTTTTTATTTTTTTACACTATTTTGCACATTACCCGATAGAGCACCACCATAAATTTCTTGCAGTTACTTTTTATTATTTTTTAATATATTAAATTAAACTTACAATTTCACTATTAAAAAGTGATTTTATACAATTAAAACTAAAAGTATTTGAAAAAATTATATATTTATTTTTTGTGATTTAAATTTGAATTTGTTAAAAAGTTATAAAATGATAGTTAAACTTATTTAAAACAATCTAAAAGAAAATAATATAGAAAAATTAAAGAATTTTTTATTATATAAATAAAAAAGACAGAAAATAAAAAAAAAATACATTGTAATTTTACACTTATAGTTTAGATCTTATGATTTTTTTTTTTGACAATTTGATCCTTGAGGTTATACATTGTTCACACATATAGGCCAGACTCACTAATACATTAAAAAATTTTAAAAATCATTCATTTAGACCATTTAGTTTTTAAGATGTTTAATTGAGTTTATTTTTTTTTTAATAAATTTAAATTTCACCTCATGAACCTAATTTTTGCTCTTTTGACACATTAAATTTCATATTCATTGCATTTCTGCATTCAATATCCAAATCTAAATTTCATATGTATCACCTGCTCACAAAAAAAAATAATAGTGTGTAAAATTATACTATATAATTACAATGATATGAACATGCCTAAACAAGTATATGTCCGTGTAACAATAATTTGGAAGGAAATAGCTATCTCTTTTTCTTTTTTTTTTTCGACAGGAGTTGCTTTCGTTAAGAAAAGGAGGAAACATCAGAAGAGAGAATGGATTGCACTTACTATTTTTAGTTCCTCAAATCCTTTTTTTTTTTTTCCTTCAAGGGATAAATTTTATAAAAAAAGAGACTTCTATATTAATTTATTATTATACTTATTTATTTATTTATTGTTTCAATTTTAAGATGATTTAAATTTAATTGCTGATAGATGCTTGAAAATTTTCTTTTTGAATATAAAATAGCCTAAAAAAAAATGTTCTAGGGCATGTTTTCCAGTGACCGTTTTGATATCTGTATCATAAATTATTTAGTGAATTAAAGTGAAAAAAAATAAAATGTTTAAACTTGTAATTAAAAACTAATATTTTTTTCCTTTTATATTAACTTTTTATTTATGAATTCCATCTCAACTTTCTATTTATGAAGATAGCTAAATAAAATAGTATTTCCTCAAAAAATCTCTCTCAATCATTTCTACTTTCTCTCTTTCTCAGTAGATTTCCATACGAAACTCGTTGGACTACTGCTGGTAAAATTTTATCAGTATTAGCCTCAAAATCACTAGATTTATTTGTTTTTTTAGTATTTTTTTTTCTTTTTTCAGTTTAAATCTATTTTTTTTTTTTTTTGTGTTTTTACTAGTTTTTGAAGAAAAGAGGTAGCTTTTTTGTTTATCTATTACGAGATTTACAAGTTAGATCAATTAAAATTTCTATATTTCATATTTTATTTTTATGAGTTCGACTTTTATTAATTGCAATGATAAAGTTCATATCTATAAATTTAGATTTATTTGAGTTTTGTAATTTCTTATTTTTGTGGATAATATGAATTTCATTTTACAGAAGTTTTATTCTCCCTCTCTGAAATTGTGGATATATTTTTCATAGAATCTTTGGTACTTTTAAAAGTTTTAGCATAGTTGGTGAGTAAATTGTTATTGTTTCTTTCAATCAAACTCAATAAAAAAATATGACAGTTGATATACGTCGATATTACCATTAAGTAAAGTGTGTTTACCATTAAGTTGTGAATTACAAAACTTTCTCAACATGATTTGAAGTTTTAAGAAAAATCTATAATCAAATTTTTTTATATTTTCAATTATACTTGTATCAAGTTGTATTAAATTTGTTACATAGGTAAAAAGATTCATGTTTTCCTCAAAAACACTTTATTTATATACTATATATAAAAGTGGCTAATTAGGAAAAAAATTTTAACTTCAAGTGCAAATAACTTTTTAAATTAACAATAATAACCTTAAGTTGTATATAAATTTTAATTAAATAGATAATATTTTTAATTTTGAAACCAAATGATGTTTATATATTTAAGTTAATGCTAATTTATTTTTTAATGTTTATATATTTAAGTTAATGCTAATTTATTTTTTAATATTTAAAATAATAAGATAAATATAATCTAAGTTCAAAAAATTTTTAAATAAAATAAAAAAATTAGTTAATTGATTACTACAATTCTTTATTATACTAACTTAATTATAGTTATTATTTTATTTACTTAATAATAATTTTATAAAATAATAATATATTATAAAATAATAAATTTTAATTATTATTTAGATATTAACTTTGATTAATTAATTAATTAAAAAATATTAAATTATTTTAAATTTATTATTATACTAATAAATAACAGAAAGATAGATTATTTTACAATTTGAGCAAAAAGACAATGCAACTATTGATTTACATACATCTAAAAAATAAAATCAATAGTATTTATATCAAAACCTAATGTTAATTAGAATAGTCACTATTTTTTATCAATCAAGCGGTGATAAAATCACTAAGAACTCTATCAACTACAAAGAGTATAATAGAATTCAATAGTCTAACACAACTAAGAGCAATATTTTGAAACCGGACCGGTTAGTCAAACATTGAACTTGAAAACCAAATTAGTAACCAGCTTCATTAGGTCCGATTTGATTTTCATGGTAATTTTCATATTTTAAATATATTTATATATTTTGTAAATTTTTTTGATTTTTGAATTATTTAAAATAATATTTTTTAATTTTATTTATTATTAAACTAATTAAATAGGACCAATCAGATCAGTAGATCCATGAACTAATCAGTTGACCAGTTCACTAACCTGTCCAATTTTAAAAACATTGAGTATGACAAAAATTAAGATCTTTTTTAAAGTAAATAATTAATTTTTAATGATTACCATAATCTTTCATTTAATTTAAAAAGTAATTATATTTATTCGTAAATATTTTTTCTCACTTTTTCTATCTAATTTGTGATTATTTAAAATAATTGAAAGTAATATATAAAGATGTTTATCTATACCATATTATATATATAAAAGTGACTAATTATGAAAAAAATTTTGACATAAAAGGATAAAAAAAATTTAATTGATAATAATAATTTTAAATTATAAATTTTAATTAGATGGATAATATTTTTTGATATAAAATCAATTATTAGTTCAATTTTTAAAATTTGTGATTATTTAAAAGAACTAAAATAATGGATTAAGATGTTTAGACTTTAAGTTAGTGTTATTTTATTTTTAAATATTTAAAAATTAAGATAAAATATAATATATCTATTTATACTATATGTAAAAGTGGTTAATTAGAAAGATTTTTTTGGAAATAAAAGTGTGTAAAAATTTTTTAAATTGATAATAATAACTTTCAGTTATACATTTTAAATGGATGAATAATATTTCGTTATAAAACTAATTATTATTTCAATTTTTAAAATTTGTGATATTACAAATCTATACTATACTATTTATAAAAGTGATTAATTATGAACAGTTTTTCATATATAAAAAATATAGAATTTTTTTAAAAATTGACAATAATAATCTTAAATTATAAATTTTAATTGGATAAATAATATTTTTTTATAGAATTAATTATTATTCCAACCTTTGAAATTTATGATTATTTAAAATAATTTAAATAGCATATATTATTTTATTTTTTAAAGTTATAATTATTTACAATAATTGAAATTATGGATAAAGATGTTTATATTGTTAAGTTAGTGTTATTTTATTTTTTAAAATATATATATAATTTAAATTTAGGTTTATCAAATGACTTGTATAATGGTATGATCGTTTAAAATAATTTTTATAGAAATGTTATACATGCTAAAATAACCATGAGACAATATGCAGGATAATAAATATTTTTACTAAGAATTAATTTCTCTCTAGTTAGAAATGAAAATATTTTTCAATTTAAAAGAAAAAAATTTACAATATATGTTTGTTTTGTCATGACCATTAGTAAAACTCAAGGTTAGATAATATTAAATGTTAAAATTGATTTATCATAAAATATTTTTTCATATAAACAATTATATATAGTATTCTCTCAAAAGATTTGAATGTCCATCATAAAAATTTTTGTACAATCTCATAAAATAACAAGAAGATAAAAAATTTATATTAAAATATAGTTTATAAATAAATGTTTCTCTTATAGAGGTAAAATTTTATTATACAATTATTTTAAATATATTTATAAACAAAAATATCATCATAATGTTATTTTAAAATTTTAACTATTACAGTAAATATGTATATTGACGATAAGCAATGAAAATATATGAAAATATCTTCTTTATATTTAGATGTTATTTTATTTAACTTTTCTGTTAATTTTGATAACTCTTATTTAGTTTTTAAATTTAGTTTTTCATCATTTGTCTTTAATTTATTTTTATTCACTTATTAATAAAAATTATATTTGCTAAAAAATTTATTTTATATGTATTCTAGAAAATTTTTAATTGTTTATAACTTTACATAATTTATTATCTTTATTTATATAAATAAAATTTTAAAAATTAATTAATTTATATATTTAATAATTATTTTAATCGCGTGTAATATATCGTAAGTAAAAACTAGTATATAAAAGGTGACAAGTTGTTAGAATAAAATAATGAGCTCTTTAAAATTTTCAAACGATTAATTTCAAGATTCATCAATCGTATTCAAGGTATGTATGAGTTTTGTTTGTTCCAATCAGGTTGGAGACCGACTGACCTGAGCTAAAGTACGCAGGCTTCTAATACGAGTTCTTTGATGTTAAGACTCCCGAGTCAGGTTGTTTAATTAGTTCGACTCAACGTGTTTTTGATGTCGTTTTTAGATTAGTATTCTGTCTTTATCCAACTTATGTTGTGTCAGATAGAATGCGTCGGTCTATCTACCAAAATCCCTCCATTCTTCGAATTTGTTTACATTTTCATCAATAATATGGGCGAACTTACCTGTCTGATTAACCGAATTAAGGCTTATAATTATTCGCTTTGTATTCTCTTACTTAATAAAATGAAATTTTTATTTAAAAAATAATAAATTTGTTCTACAACAGATGCATTTTACACTATATTGCATAGAAAATGACGAAATGTAAAAATGAAAACGGCAAAATGATTATTGAAAACATAAGAAATATAAATGTGGAAGAAATACAAAAATATTAAAAATAT
This sequence comes from Omphalea diandra, assembly GCA_949677035.1. Classification (NCBI taxonomy): domain Eukaryota; kingdom Viridiplantae; phylum Streptophyta; class Magnoliopsida; order Malpighiales; family Euphorbiaceae; genus Omphalea; species Omphalea diandra. The sequence goes on along the minus strand of CATIWR010052961.1, from coordinate 7,844 downwards.
AAGAGTAAATACATGAATATTAAAAATATCAAAAAATTTATAAATACAAATATTATTTATAAATATTTAATAATATTATTTTTTTTTCAAACATAATTTAATATCAATAAATAATAAAAATAACAAATCAAATTTTTTAAAACAAAGAAAAATAAATGTCTACAATTTCTTAATAATAATTAATTTTAAATAAATTTAATAAATTCTTTTCTTATTTATAAATTTAATAATTTTTTTAATTTTTATTTTAATATTATTTTCTTATTTAGAAATTTAATAAGTCTTTTATTTTTAATTAGTTATAAATATTTTTCTTTTTTATTTAGAAAACTCATTTTTGAAAATAAATTTTTAATTTTACTATATTATTTTGCGTACATTTTGTAAAATTTCAGTAATAAAAATATTTTTAAAACAGAGAAATTTCAACCAGATAAAATTTCGTTGCAACCTAGATTTTACGTTAACGACATTGAATAATCCCTTCAGTATATTGGCCCGGCCACAGTGTACACAATACTTTTCATTTATGTGCTTTTTTTTTTTTTTTTTTAAGGAAATGGTTACCAATGACATCGGCCAGCCCCATGGGGTTGCGTACTTTCAGCAAACTTCCTCATTCACTGTCCCTATCAGTTATGTGGTCATAACTATTATTACGAATAATAATTTCACCTAATTAATTGACCTTAAATTAAAATTAGCAAGCCTTGATTTATCTCATATTAATTTCTTTCTATATCTGGTAGTATTTCTGTAAATTTTTATATATTTATTAAATGCAATGATATTAATACTTCCTCTATTACAAAATATTTAACAAAAAATTTTTACATGCATATTAAAGAAATTAATTATTTATAGTTATTTTGTATATTTTTATCATTTTATTACTAAAATACCTCTATTAATATTTTTTATTTTATCAAATATGAAACATTTTACAAAATAATATTTTTAATATTATTGATAAAATAGTGATAATAAGAGTAATATACTCAAATAAAATGGCATTGAAACTTCAAAATATTTATTAAACATATAAATTTAAAGCAAAAAATTAGTGGCATTAATTTATTGTAAATGAGAATATTTATATAATTAATAAGAACATTAATTAACTACCATCTTAAAAAGGAAAGTGAATAAAATTTTAGGACAAACTAAAAAGAAAATTTTCTCAAATATTTTGGAAAGGAGGGAGTATTTATTAGGAGGTTCTTGGTGCTTCTTTTATTAATTTTATTTTTATTGACTATTTTGTCCTTCATTTATTTGTTATATTTCTTAAATTAGTTGTATATTTTTCATTATCAATTATTAATATTTTTTTAATTTAATATTTTGTTTAACTCTATGCTTTATTTTCAATTGTTTCACATTAATATGATCAAATTAATTGCTCTAACACACTTACTACTAGTATTTTCTTCATATGAATCAGTAATTGATGATTTGTAAGTTTTATTTTTTCTATTTTTTCATTTAAATAATTTATTTGTTAAACTATTATTTTACTTTATTATTATATTTAATTACTTTTTAGCTTGTTATGATATGTGAGTTTTTATATGAGAATTATGTAATAATATATCAATTTTATGACACGCGCACTAATGTTTTGATTTGAAGTAACCAAAGCAAAACTTGAATAATGATAACAATAATAATGAAGAGGAGAAAGAGAGTGTGCCAAGCCAAAAAAAAAAAAAAGAAGGGGGGGTACGGTACAAGCTAGAAATTATTAAGTAATAAAAAGGGAGACCTATGTTTAACATAATCATCTGAATCAGACATAAGGAGATTCAATGTCCAATCATATAAAATTTGTAATTCAGGATATACAGGTATAAACAAATACCATGATAATTTGCCATCATGCCCTTTTGTTTGGAGTGGAAGGAACAATCACCATATGCTTTAATCCACTCTTATTTATACAAAAGAAAAATGGGAAATGAGATGTAAAGGTAAGGATTCCTGAACGTTGCATTCATGCTTGCTTTAATTATCACTTTTTTTTTAATTTAAATTTATCATTAATTTTATCCATTTAATGATTTGGAACATTATTTTTTTAAAAAAAAAAATGCAATTTCAATTAACCAATAATTAAGCCTTGTGAAATGACATAAGGATGATCACTAACCTAAAAAGAGTAGCTCAGTTTGAGCTTCAGCCCATTATGAAGATGTAAATGGATGATGCTGTGTAACGCACTCATCCATAACGTTCACTATTTGATCTGCATGCTGCGTAACGCACCCTCCATATAGTTTCTATTTTTTAAAACTTAGGTGTTAATCAGATTCCTGATTGCTAATCGATTCCTATCTTCGAGTAATAGTTGAGAAAACCAATTATATAGGAATAATTTTTTCAAAATATTCGTAAATTTTGTTGATTGAGTTTAATTTAATAGATTTTCTTTGTTCGTAGAGTGTAAAAATTATTTTTGGGAAGTTCTAAATTTTGTTATTCCTTTTATTTTCATTTTTTTTAAGAGAATGATGCGATTAAAGAGATTATTAGTAAGGCTTATAACTTTATTCTTATTAGAGGGGAAAAGAAAATTTCACCTCGTCCAAAAATTTCACTTATTTGGTGGTTTTGGAATAAAGAGTTAGGTCAATCCATAATCAGAAGCAGATATCAAATATACAACTACCAGAGGGAGTTGCGTTTTTGCTTGCTCTTGCAGTAAACTTCCCACAAGAAGAAACTTGTTCTTAACGTGAAATACAGCAAATATGGTGTATGTGTTTCGCTAACTGCAACAGAAGATCTCCAACACCATAATATCACGAACAACTCTCTGCAATTGAAGTGGATGTAGGCTGTGATGCGAGGGAATATTTTTTCCTCGTGATCGTCTTCCCAAATTCGTACAAGCCATAATTGGCACTCATATGTTACACGAAAAAAAAAAATATTAGTTGATCCCAGATGAATATAGTAAATAAATTTTCACTTAAAACTATATTTCTGATTATAATTATGATTGATTTCCTAAATAAGAAGTTAGTTATAATTAACGTTTATCATTTACCAATAACCTAATAATATTTCATATACTAACCGAGAGTTGACTGATGTTCAAGATTCTATATTAACTGTGAAAAGTGTATGTGAGAGAAATTATATAGATCAATGCATTTTCACAAAATTATCATAATTTTGTGAAATAGTGTGCCACATCTTAATCCATGTGTATTTGTGTTCATTAATAAAACATATATATTTCATATACCATTATAACGCATTTGATTACTGTACAAAAAAAAAGGTACAATGGCTTTATTCAAAACTTCATATTTTAAAACAATTGAATTTATTAATTTTGTTATTTAAAAAGATTGAATATTATTTTAAAGTAAATAAATTTTATTCAATATAATTAAAATTTTTTTTACGAAATTTGTTTCAAATGAGTCAAAAGAAAGGGGATTTTCAAAAGGGGAGAAAAGGAAGAGAATATGCGCAAAACGTGAAACCAATGAACGTCTCGGTGGTTTAGGCAGCCAGTATTATTTTAATCAGACAACAAATATCTTACTTTATACACCAATAACAAAATGACAAGGTAGTCATCATTAATCAGACAACAGGTATCTTACTTTATTTTGAAACGTAACTGAGTTCGGCAATTTTTTTTTTTTTTTTTTTTTTGTTTTAAAGAAATTTCCCGTAACCAAAGTAGTATATGCCAACGTGACAGCAATAGCGTGGAAATTATATACACTTCAATGTTTTAAAGAAAAAAAAAATCAGAATAAAACACGGGATGTTTCACTAGTCAGATAAATAGTACGAAGTAGAAATACAAAATTTAAAATAATTACATAATTTCATAATGAATTTTTTAAAATAACAGATAACTTCATTTACAGGAATAGAATGTGTTCACAGAGGATTGATAATTGGGTTAGATGGTATAAAGCATTTTGTATAAATTATGATTCAGTTTATTGAATAATATTTAAAACTATTAAAAATAGAAGAAAAAAGGAGAAAATGTAGTAAATTTATTTTTTTCTATCCAAGCAAAACTATAAATTAATTCAAAATATTGGTTAAAATATAAACAGAAACTGAAAATGATGTCGATTTTTGTCTAAAAAGCTTAGAAATAGCCCTCCAATTCTGAATATTAGTTGCTTAAATCAAGGAAAAACTTACCTACACCCTCATTTACTGATTACTGTACAAAAAATAGGTATAATGTGTTTTATTTTTCATTAACCACCCACATTTTTTATTAATTGATTACTTTAAAAAAAATGGTTCTAATTGCACTTTACACAAAAATTGAGTATTTAACGCCACTAACTCTTGCAGTTATCCCCATTTGTCAAAATTATAATCTTTCTCATTCCAAAATAATTGAAAATTTTTTTATTTTGTGCATCCCAAATAATTGATAATTTCATTTTTTAGTTAATAGTTAATCAAATAATTGTCTAATATTCCCTTATTAATTAATATTTATTTCTACACTATCATTAAATTACTACTTATATTTTTTACTTTGAATTTGTATCTTCAATGCAAAGAAAAAATATGCCCTTCAATATTTTTTTTTTTAAGTTCCGATAATCATTTTACTACTATTATTTGAATATTATCACCAACTTTAGTAATTTTAATAGTAACTATACTTTATTAATATTGATGAAATAAAAAAAATAAAGGTATTTTAGTAAGAAAGTGGCTAAAATATACAAAATTCTTATAATTAACTAACTGTTTTAATTCCAATGAAAATAAAATTTTGCTAATAATTTTGGAACGAAAGGAGTATATAAAAAACAATGATTTTATTACTATTCTAAAGTTGTTAATAGTATTATTTTTAAATAGAGAATGTGAGTAAAGAGACTGCAGAAAAGAATGAAATAGTATTTTTCAGTAATATTACTTTAAAAATATATATTTTCCCTATTTCAAAAAAAAATTGTCTACTATTCTTTTGGATGTCTCACAATATAAGCTCACTTTCATTAATTACATTCAATTTTATAATTTATTTTTATTAATTATTAAACTAGAAAAATACATATATTTTTTCATTAAATACAATTAAGGATATAAATGAAAAATATATAAATTGTGAGTTGACAAAATATTAATTATAATTTTTTAAACAATATGAGAAAAGACAAGTGACAATTTTTTGGGACAAACGAAATAATTAATTCCATTAATTTTATCTTGTGGATACAATTGCAAAAATTTTTAAAAGTTTCAATACAATCAATTACTCCCTTTGTTCATTAATAATCCCTTCGTCTCAAATTTTCAGTTCAGGTTTTCTTTATCCTAAAATATAGTCTACTTTTCTTTTTTAGGCTATAGTTAATTTACTAATTACCCATTATATCTCTACTCAATGCATTATTATAAAAAATTTATAAATATCAAATATTCAATGCACTTGCTGAAAAATTAAACAAAAATTAATTTTTGATAATTTGACACATATTTTCAAAAATCTTGATGCTTGTAGGTCTATTAAATTCATTTATTTGGTTTATATTAGTCAACTTTGTTATATTAATTTTCTTTAGTTTTTCATTAAAGAATTAACAATTTAAATAATGTTTATTGTTATTTATTTTAATATGAATATAGGGTATATTTGGAAAAGGTATATAAAATCAACCATTTCAATCAAATTATCTATATTTTCTTAATATATGTGTAAAAAAAAAAGTAAATTGAAAATTTGAAATGGAGGAAGTATATTATTTAAAAGAAGAGTTTTTATTCTATAATATATAACATTTTATAATTTTTCATAAACATTAATTATTTTTTTAAAATTTTACATTTTTCCTCTTATATAATAACTGTTTCTTTTTAGAAGTGCATAATAATTTATGGAGATAATTAATTAAGGTAACATAATTTTTTTACTTATGTAATAACACTTATTGAATATAATTTTTAATTTATGTACAGAAATCTTAAACGACATATATTAAAAAATAAAGGAAGTAGTATTTAAAAGATTTAGATATTAATAAATTTCCATTAAGATTTGGATTTATTTAAACATTACTTATATAACTTTCATTTATTTTATTGGATTTTCTCTCGTTCAAAATAGTCAATAATACGTGCTATTACTAATCCATACTTCATCCATTTTAAATAACTATCATTTTAGAAGTGTGTATTTAGATTAAAAAATAATTAATTAGAAATAATTTCAATTAATATAGATCAATATATTCTTAATTTATCTTTAATCAAACTCTACCACTAACACTAATAAGAAATTATTAACTAAAAAGAGAGGAAGTTGACGATGAGGATAAATTTGAAAAAACAATCAATTAATATTACTTGATATTCTAAAATGATAATTATATTGAAACAATTTTTTAGAAAAAAAATCAATTATTCAGAAACAGAAGGAGTCTATGTCTTGGTTATTATGCACTTGATATGAGAAGAAGACAATCATTATTAACATTCTTCCGTTAGAACTTTTTACGGAGATAATTAGTTATATGGGTTTGATTGCAAGTTTTTTAAGATGAAAAAGAGAAATTAAAAAAATTAATAGAAATGTATGAAATATAATGTAAATAAAATTAATTTATTAATTTTTATTTGAGAGTTTTTTTAAATAAGGTTAACGGATATAGACTACTTAAAATCTTTTCATTCTATTATTTAACCTTTAATATGGGATTAAGAAAATTTGGTATTCAAAAGTAGATAGATGTAAATTTTTAATTTTTATTTACTCTCATTTGTATTTAAAAAAACTCACAAATAAAATTAACTCTTTAATCTTTATTTATATTTTATTCTTTTAGCTTCCCCCAATCCATTCTGATACAAGTCCAAAATTGCTCGAGAGTTATGCCACAAACAAAAAGAAAAAGAACTTTGAATTATTTTGAAGGTTTGAAGAGTACAGTGAAAATGAAAGGAGTTCACCTTTTTACGCCGACGAATGATGCATTGCCCACAGAAATTTTCCCTTTAGTCGTATAGGTGATTGTTGGTTCATCCCTTGCGCAACCTTAGAGGGCCTACTTCGTCGAGTATGCGCCTGAAATTTGTAATTCGGAACTGGTTGGGGTTTACTTTGTACTGTTGTTGAGCACGCCATATATGACCCTTGGAAAACATGAAACTACGATTGCCACAATCGATTCAAATAAAGAAATCAATTGAATTGAATGAGTTTAATTTTTTATTAAAAAAGAGTTAGTTCAATTTTTTTGATTTAATTTAAATATAGATTTAATTTGGTTTGATTTTTTTAAAAAAGGTAGTGAGTTAAATTGGATTCTATTTTAATAGTAAAAATTTTGACTGAATTGAATTTGTTCAACAATCAAATCAAAATAAGTTAAAAAGTTTTATTAAATCAAACTAAAATTATTCAAATCTATTTAAAATTTACTATTTATATTAAAATTATATTAAATCAGGCAAATTATTTATTTTAAAATATATTATAAAAACCATTATTTATATTGAAAATATTTTTTTAAAATTCAGTTCAAAATGAACTTAATTATAATCAAATCAAACTAAATTAATTTGATTTCATTCAATTTGCAAATTAATTTGATTTCATTCAATTTGTAAATTAATTCAATTTTAATTTAATTTATTTTGAAATTTTAATTTTTGGATTTTATACAGTTTGAGCAATTTAGTTCGATTTGCCCACTCTACATGAAACTCTCCAGATAAAAATAATATGGAGTGGGACTCAAAGAGATGAAAAACATTATTAGTATCACTTTCTATTTTTTATTTTAAAAAATAATTTTGTGTTTTTAAGATATTTTTATAATAAATATGAAGTAATAAAAAAA
>CATIWR010052953.1:0-18462 GCA_949677035.1 Omphalea diandra | reverse complement strand
ATATAAAGAAATGAAGAATCGAGACAATCAGTTTATAGAGGTTCGATATAATCCTGCCTACGTCCTCTCATCTAGTTTTCCCTATAAAGCCTTCCACTATCTAGATATCTTATAATTGCGATCAACCACCTTTACAATAGTAGTTTCCTGGCACTACCAAGCCATTACAAGTAGACTTCTGGGTGCTCTTAACACTATTTCCTAAAGTAGTTTATAGGTACTACCTTAAACTTTTCACAAAGATGGTTTTAGATCTTCTAAGATCTCCTAACTAAATGTTTTCTCAAAAGAATTTACAACTTAAAAGATGAGAAAAAGCACTCTCACTCAAGCAATAAATAATATAAAACATACTTATAAGATATGCTTGATTTGGTAAAGAGTTTTAAAAGAAGTCTTAAAGCTTGTTCTTCAACTTGATTTTTGAAGATGACTTTTGTAAGCTTTTGACAATGACCTTCCTTTAAAGCTAGATCACACTTATTTCACCCTTTTATTCAAAGATTACTTTCATAATAGAAATACTCATTTTTTTTACCATTTTTCTCTGCTTATTTCTTTTATGAGAGGGTCATTTTATCAACAAAGACATGAAACTAACCGTTAGAAAAAAGGTTGTCATTCCTTGATACAGAGTAGTCACTTAATGTTTATAGGATAGTCTTTACACCCATTGTTGGATGAGAATACAACTTCAATGGTCGTTGATCTCATTGAAAAGCCTGTTGGAACAAATTGTTAGAGAGAGATTTGCTTAGATACTGTTATTTTTACTTTTTAAAATATTTAGTCACCAATTCCTTTAATGACTTTTAGAGCTTCTCAATGCCTGCTAGAATTCAAACTCAACTCCTATTAAGATATGGATAATGCTCTTTGTAATTTTTAAGGAGGATGTGAACTTGATGCTCTATTTTTCAAGATTTTCTATAGTGTTTCAACGGTTGTTGGCAAGCTTCCAATGCCTATTGAGAAAGATCATAATGTCTGTAGCATTTTTGAAGGGGCCCCATTGGAGGGTCTAAAAACTTTAGCTCTACTTTTGAGTTTTTCCAATGCCTGTTGGTAAAAATCCAATCCCCATGTTGAGACGTTAAGAGTTCTATTCAAATCTAGTCACTTAGTCCAACACCTGCTAGGAAAATGTAATGCCTGTTGAGATATCGATGAATCATGATCATTGAGAAATTACAATGCCCATTATGAAGATCAACTTCCAAGCCTCAAGTGTTTGAATCATCCAAAGCCTGTTAAGTTTTGAGGGAGCAATTGGTTGAGAGGTCCAGAGACTTTTACTCATATTTAGGGGTCATTTCAATTCCTATTGAAAATCTTCAATGCTGTTGAAGAAGTCACAGTGCTTGTTGAAAAGTAGCAACACTCGTTAGCTTTGAATATTTAGAGGTTCTACCAAAACTCTTTCTCTAAAGGCTTTGATCAAAAGATTGATGTACCTGCAAGGTTTTTCATACTAACTTAGACAAGAGTTAGATTGTAGACATGTTTGTAATCATCAAAACAAGCTTGGTTCACCATACTCCCAAGCTAGGTTCAACATTCTCCCTCTTTTTTATGATGACAAATAATTTATCAAGGTTAATCAATCTCGCAAAAATTGGAAATGTACATCATATAATCCTTAAGTATAAAAATCTATCAAATAATATGATTCAATTTCAAATGCATAAGTTATAAAATGTTCATGTTACTCCCCATTTGTTTCATATTGTATGCACTATTAAAAAAAAGTTTACATAACAAGTTTTTTCCAAAATGGGTTTCCATTATCATTTTCATAGAAATATAACTTCTCCTTTTCCTTGCCTTATACCTCTTTACCTTAAATCTTGCGTTGCTTTCTTATGCCTTCTCCCTCTAACTTATTTACTCTATCCTTCATCATTATCCATTACTATTTTCATACAAACATAACATCTGTTTTACCTTGTCTTATACCTTTTTACCTTAAATCTTGCCTTTCCTTCTCATGCCTTCTCCTTATAAGTTATTTGTTCTATCCTTTATCATTATCCTTTACTCTATACTTTCTCCCTCTTTGTCATTTTCAAAAAGAACACACAAGAGTAGTAACCACAATGGAATTAAACAGAGCAAACATACAAGAATAGTATAGGCAAACAGAGTAAACATTTACCGCATTTGATATGTTGTCCCTTACATTAACTATTATTTTAAAAAAAAATAGATGAAAAATATAATATATGTAATATGAGATAGAAGGAATGATTTGAGTTAAGGGTCCTAGGGATGGTTCTAGGGTTTGTCCTTAGGCTCAATTGTTGCATCTGACTCTGTTAGAGAGGCTGGTGTTCTAGGTTACAAGTTCAACCCTTGCACTATCTAATCTAAGGTTTGGTTGATGTCCTTCGTGGTCCTTTGGATTTTTTGCACTTTTTAGTGTAGGGAGACAGTAGAGGATTCAACTCATTAGGTTACATTTAAAATAGTTGCCAATTGCTCAAGAACCCACTTTCAAAGTTAGTAAGTGATGTAACAGGAGTAGAAATACTAGTTTCAGACCCTTCAATAGTAGCAATCCCTATTTTGATAGCTTCCTTAATATCTTCCTCTTCTCATTCTTGTTCAGGGATCTCTCCTTCTACTAGTATTCTCTTGATTAGGCCAGAGTTTAGCCTTTAAGGGATGCCTATGCTAAAAAACATCTTTTCACTTATTGATTCATTATGTGGTAGTTTTTTTCAAGTTCTTCCTTTGTTAGGGGAATTGCCTTCACATATTTAGCAATTCTAGCAATGTAATAAGCTATCACAAATTCATTACCTTTTCCTATTTAACCATCAATCCTTTGCATTAAGAACAAAGGTATATTGATCCTTTGCTTGTTCTTCATGCACTAGAGATAGAACAAGTCTGTGATTGTGTAGTTGTAGCTGCCATTATATTGAGCTCTCCTGTTGATGTTTCATGTGATGAAACAATGAGCTATTCTCAAGGCTTGGCTTTTTATCTTTAATGCTTTATTGTTGTTACTATTATAGTTGCTCTTCCCATATATTATTAATTTTCAGAACTGATTCACATCTGCCTTGAGTGTGGGAGGAAGCTCTGTTATTCTTATTATGGTGGCATCAAAGCATTTCACTAGTTCATTTGGCCTTAAAGTGTATTTTTTGCTAAAAAGTCTGAAATTTATTATACCTTCTTGAGCATATGTGTTACAATCACTCCCCAAAACTTCTAGTGTAGTGAGTAATTCCACTGTAAGTTCTAGATAGGAGGGCTCTTTTATGTGATAGAAGAGTTCCCATCCTATCCCTACCATTAGTTCCTCCACATTTTTTGCTAATTCAAACCTTTGAAGATCATCCCATTCAAAGATTTTCCTCTCCTAAGATGTCTTTTAAGTAGTTTGAAGGCTAATTCCTTTTCCTTTTTTATTTTAAGATGGAATTATTGAGCCATGAGAGGCGTTTGCTTTATTTATATTACCTTCCTTTTTCCCTTTGATTCTGGGCTAGGTTTGGATTTCTCTAAGGATTGTGGTACAGAAGATGGTTTAGATGTTCTCTTCTTTTATTGGGCTAACATTGAGTCTAAATTTTCTTCTATTTTAGAGCTTGAGTAAGATGGTTGTGGGTTTTTCCTCGCTGGTTGCTTGTATGTCTTAGTTGATTTAGGTTTGGGTACCATTTGGTTAAGTGTTGAGGATTGATATAAGTGAAAAGGCAAATAAAATAGTAGCAGCAAATATAAAGAGAGATAGAGAGTCAAAAGCACAATAAAAACATAAAGTAAACCAACTTTAAGGTTTAAGGGTTTATATAGAAGTTTGAAGAGTTTGTTGTTTTAAAAAATGACCATTGGGAGTGTTCAACGACTGTTGTGAATAGAACAATGACTATTGGACATGAACGTTAGCTTGATCAAGCAAGTGTTCTTTATCCAACAATGGTGGTTGCTCGCAATGCCTATTGGGTGAAGAATAACGGTCGTTGGAATTCTACTACATTCATGGGGACATACAGAATCTAAAATATGGAACTCACGAATAATGCAATAGTCACTGGCAAACACGCAACGATCATTAGCTACATGTTTCAAAATAAGACCAAGTTTTAAACAAAATTTTCAAATATGTAATCTTTTTGAAAACTTACTTGATGTATATAATTAATAAAACTCAATGACATAATCATGAATTCAATTAATATAAGGGCATTTGATCAAGATAATGCACAATTAAAATCTTTATCTTATAGAGTCTAAAGACTTTAATGGTAATTATTTCAAGCAACACATCAACTCTCAACCAATAATAATCATACATAAATCACTAAAGGTGAAAAAGAAGAATATGTTGAAGTTAATTTAATGTAGTTTCATTAATAATTTCAAGTTCTCTTTTGATGAATTGCATCTTTTCATCACAAAGAGGTTTAGTGAAAATATCTGCCAATTGATGTTAGTATCGATAAATTCTAATGCAATATCACCACTATTGGCATGATCCATAAGAAAATGATGTCTTATATCTATATGCTTGCTCCTAGAATGCTGAATGGGATTCTTAGACAAATTGATGGCACTAGTGTTATCACACTTGATGGCGACTTGATTTATAATAACTTTGTAATCAAGAAGTTGTTGCTTCATCCATAGGATTTATGCACAATAAAAACCTGTTGCCACATACTCAACATTAGCAGTTGACAAAGCAACTGAATTTTGCTTTTTACTACTCTAAGACACTAAACATTGACCAAGTAATTAACATGTGCCTAAAGTGTTTTTTTTATCTAAGGTATACCCAATAAAATCAGCACCTAAAAAATGCATTCAACTCAAATAAAGAACTCTTAAGATACCAAAGTCCTAGGTTGGGAGTACTAATAAGGTATTTAAGTATGTATTTTATAACATGCAAATAAGACCCCTTCAATTAGACTGATATCTAACACATAAGTACACACTAAATATAATATCAGGCCTAGATGTTGCTAGATATAGGAGACTACTAATCATACCTCTATACAACTTCTGATCCACAGTCTTACCATGTTCATCTATGCTTAGATTGATTTTGGTGCTCATTAGAGTTTTACGTGGTTTGATGTTCTCCATGCCAAATCCTTTGATTAGTTCCCCTATATATTTGGCTTGGTTGATGAAGATTAATCCCTTCCCTTGTTTGATTTGAAATCTTAAAAAGAAATTAAGTTCTCCTATCATACTTATATCAAATTCACTTTTCATTACTTTATGGAATTCTTCACATAAGCAATCATTAATGGCACTAAAAATGATATCATATATATATATATATATATTTGCACAAGTAATAAGTCTTTATTCTTCTCTTTAGAGATGAGTGTTGTGTTTAAGAACCCTTTGGAAAACCTTTTCTTTACAAGAAAGTTGATCAACCTTTCATACCTAGCTCTTGGAGCTTGCTTTAAGCCATATAGGGATTTAGTGAGCTTGAACACATGGTTCAAAAAACAATTGCTTTTAAAGCCAGGGGGTTGTTCAATATATGTTTCTTCATCAATATAGCCATAAAGGAAAATACTCTTAACATCAATTGGATATAATTTAAAATTCATATGAGATGTAAATGCAAGCAAAATCCCAATGGCTTCTAGTCTTGCTACTGGTGCAAAGGTCTCATCAAAGTCAATTCCCTCTTCTTGATTATAACCTTTGGCTACTAACCGAGCCTTATTCCTAACTATAGTTCCATGCTCATTAAGCTTATTCCCAAAGACCCATTTGGTTCTAATAATGGAATGTTTTTGAGGTTTAGGAACTAAAGTCCTTACTATGTTCCTCTCAAACTGATTGAGTTCATCTTGTATAGCAAACACCCAATGTTCATCCTTAATGGCCTCATCTATGGTCTTAGGCTCAATAAGGGAAATAAAAGAAAGATTGGTGCATGCATTTTTAAATAATGATCTAGTAGTTACTCGACATGAAGATCATCAATGACTATGTCTCTTAAATGATCTTTCTTGAAGACTCAGTCGTTTTCCAACTGAGTTCGCTTCATTTGGAGTAAGAAGAGGTTGACCTATTTTTTCTTCACTTCTCATTTCTTGTGGTGTATACACATCCTTCCTTTTTTTTCCAATGTTCATCTCACTCATAGCACCTGTAAAATCATCATCTTCTTTTATTCTTAAAGAAGTGGGGATAGATTCATCAAGTATAACATACATAGACTCCTCTACAATAAGTGTTCTCTTATTGAAGATTCTATATCCTTTGCTAGTAGTAGAATATCAAAGGAAAATTCCTTCATCAAATTTGGAGTATTTGGAGTCAAACTTGCTGAGGTTTTCTTTAGTGTTTAGATTAAAACACTTGCAACTAAAGGCTCTAAAATATGCAATATTAGGCTTCCTATTATTCCATAAATTTGAGAGAGTTTTCTTTAACAAGAGCCTGACTAAGACTCTATTCAAGGCAAATAAGAAGTGTTCATAGCTTCAACCCAAAAATACTTAAGAAGATTGTACTCATTTAACATGGTCCTAGCCATCTCTTGAAGAGTTCTATTCTTCATTTCTACCATACCATTTTGTTATGGTGTTTTAGGAGTTGAGAAGTTGTGTGAGACACCATACTTATCACAAAAGCTATGGAACTTAGCATTATCAAATTATCCTTTATGGTCATTTCTAATTAAAGAGATTTTCAAATCCTTTTGGTTTTGAATTCTCTTGGCAAATGTCTTAAATGCATCAAAATAAGTGTCCTTATGAGGGAGGAATAATACCCAAGTTACCTAGAGTAGTCATTTACTATGAAAAATGCATAATGCATTCCTTCTAAGTTAGACACTCTAGTAGGTCCAAACATATCTGTGTGAAGTAATTATAAAGGTCTAGATGAACTTACTTTGTTTTTAGCTTTGAATGAAGATCTTGCTTGTTTTCCCTTTTGACATGCTCCATAAACTCCTTCCCTTGCAAACTTGGTTTCAGGCAGACCTTCAACCAAGTTTCTCCTATTTAACTTGTTGAGGAGTTTCATGCTAGCATGTCCTAGCCTCCTATGCTAGGTTTTACCTTTATCCACTATAGATATTAGACATTTTGCATCATGGTTAATGAGAGAATTTAAATCAATAACATAAATGTTATGAATTCTCTTACCAACGAACAAAATTTTGTTGTCACTCATCCTTGACACATAGCAAGTTTATGGTTCAAACATAACTCTGAAGCCTTATCACAAAGTTGACTTACACTTAGCAGATTATGTTTGAGTCTATCAATAAGCAATACTTTATCAAGGATAGGTGAATCAACATCCTTACCAACTTTATCTATGCTAATGATTTTGGCTCTTCCATTGTCTCTAAAGGATACATTTCCAAGCCCTTTAGTTTTCTCTAATTGCGTGAAGAACTTTATTTCCCCTATCATGTGCATTGATCATCCATTGTCAAGATACTACTTTTGCTTTCCAACTTAGGATTTCAAGCACATTTGTAAAATAAGGAGAATCAAGTCTTGGGTACCCAAATCTTTTTGGGTCCTAAAGGGTTAGATCTAGCCATATGTTCATCATGCCTTTTAGAAAGGTAGTGATAGGCAATGTGGCCATAATAGCACAGTAAAATCACTCGCTATTAAAGTGCACCAATGTCCTATTTCAAGGTGGAACATGCATATGGTTCTGTGAGATTTGTAACTTCTTTAAGTTAGGTGTTTAAGAGTGATTCTCATGTGAGGTGCTCTTATGTGAGGTGTATATGTATATGCATGATTTTGCCAATTTTTATGCCTTTGGAGACTTTGCCTCTTAGGCTTGTCAGAATCATACATGTAGGCATAGTTTGCTTTAGGAGGAGCATGTCTTAGTTGTGTGTGAATAGGTTAAGACTTAGCCTTTGTGTCATTTGTCTTAGCATTTTCCTTTTTGGGAAATTTTGGCATTCTCATTGGTTTAGGCATACTAACTTCCTTCGCCTTAACCAAGATGGTCTTAGAAGTTAAAGGAGTGGTAGAAGTAAAAGCATTATATCCTAATCCATGCTTAATAGATGGGCTCATTTGAATTTTAAGGATTTCAAGGATGGAGTTTAATTTCTCGATTCCTTTGGTGTCTTTGCTGAGATTATTCTTGACCTTAAAATTCTCAGTAGTTAGAGACTCAACCTCCTTAGCTAGAGTCTCTTGGCTCTTAATATAATCTTTTAAAGATTTGTTCTCTTTCTTAAGAGAAGAGGTACTAGACTTGAGAGTCTCAACTTTCAAGGTTATCTTGGTAACAATTGAATATAACTAATCTCTAGAATATGAATCAAGGGTATTTACCTCATACTCATCATCACTGTCATTATCATTGTTGGCAAGGTGATCATTTGAGGACTCTTTTGATTTCTCCTTAATTGCCATGAGACAAAGATTGGTCGACTCCTTTCATTATCCTCTTCATCAAGTTCAAAGTCACTTATGTCATCCTAAGTAGCTTTATACACTTTCTAATCTTTCTTGGAGGTTCATTTCTTGGTAGGATTTTTTTTTTTACCTTGGGACAATCTGACCTGATGTGCCTTCTCTTATTGCATCTAAAGCAAATGAGTTGACTATTTCTGCTTATCTTCTTGTACGTCCTTGCCCTTTTGCTCTTTTAATTTGAAAGAAATTTCTTTACTTTATTTTTTATGAGGGCAAGGTGTTCATCTTCACTATTGTTTTCATAATTAGTAGAAAAAGATGTTGGCAAATAAAAAAAGGAAAAAGTTGAGAATTGTAAAGTCTTTTGAGCTCCAATGCTTAAATTGTTTAGAGTTCACAATTTTATGTGGGATGCATTATGCAGGCAATTTGCACTTGTACTTTGTGTTGAATTAAAATTATTTAAGTGATTGTTGCAAGGAATAAAAGAAAGAAGTGATTTACACAAGTTGGAAGATTTTGGATTTAATATGGAAATTTTTAATTTCACTTGATTATTTTAATTTTTGAAATTCTTTTGCTTAACCTTTTACCCTTTTTATTGGCAACCAATTTCCTTTAGCTCCATTATAAGCTAATAAAGACCTTTTGATCCTTGATAAGATGTACAATTACATTAATGGAGATTGTATGTTCTTGCCTGTGGAATTTTGCATAACATTGCTTAGGAAGAGGATTGACAATACTAGTTTGTATTATATTTGAGTTTAAATTGCATCCATAGAGAGATAGGCGTATGGTTGTTTTTCCATATTTCTTGATTTATTTATGCTTGGAATTGCTTGTAAAAATTTTGAGAGTGAACTTCAATGTCATAAATTTTCTTATGAGTTTGATTATGTTAGTTTATTATAAAGTTTTCTAGGTTCAAGGGTTTACAATTGTGATTGTTATTTCTTTTCTTTGCTTGAGGACAAACAAAACTCTAAGTTTGGAGGAGTTTGACAGGGATTCTTTTAGTACATATTTTTAGATTAGGAATTAGGAATTTGTATAGTTTTTATAGTGTTTTTGTTTTGGAATAAGTTAATTTATGCCTTTTTTTATATTTATACAGGAATCTCTTAAAAAGGAACTAAATTGTAGTTTTCAGTAATGTTGCATGGGTTATTACATGGTCTATGTGTAGAACCAAGCAAAGATGCGGAGTTGACCAGTCAGCAAAGTAAAAAATCGCTTAAGTAGTTAAGTGTGTGGACTGTTGCATGGCCTATGCATCGAGCCACACAAAACGTCAAATCTATATTTTAAAACACAATGCGGTCTACCTTTTAAGATAGAGATTTGACCTATCTAGATAGAAATTCTTGGGCAAAAAAAAAGCATAATTTTAGGAGATAAGTGCATCTAACCTTTACACTAAATGAAAAGAAGATTTTGTGAGGATTGAAGGCATATTCTCTCTTAGGGTTTTCATTGTTTTTGTTTTAGCAAGACTCTTCTCTTAAAAATTCTTCTACTCAATTCAATGAATTCTTTCTTCTTTATTTCTTTTTCTTCTTTTAGGATGAACTAATTCTTTAATTATAGGGATTAGGATGAAGGCCTAACATTTATTTCATAAAACTATGAAGTGATTTTATTTCAATTATGTTGTGCGTCTTGATTTAATATGTTTGAACTTAATTGATCCTGTATGTATGAATAATCATATATGTGTAATGTGTAAAATTCTAGATGATGGAGCAAGAGGGAAAGTCTAGGGTTAGTTCTAACATATTAAACTAAGAGATTGAGACCACTGGAGTGGACTTGACTTCTAAAGATATTTAAGGATTAGTCATAAGCTTAATGCATTGTTATTGAACTTTGTGACCACGAGAGTAGACATAGTTTCAGTAATAAGAGACTCAATTTTTCTTAAAAGAGATTATCGGGTAAATTAGGAAAATCCATCTTTGAGCATAACTTAATCTCAATTGAACAATTCTTTTGATATATTTATGAAATGGTATTGTGGTATATCTAAATTCCCTAGAAATCACTGCCATAAGAGTTTCTTTTAGTTTAATTTCAGTTTTATTTAATTAATTTTGTAATTTCAATTTTTATTTATTAGTTTCTTATTATTTCAGTTGCTAGATAATAGGAAAATTAAGACTTGATTGGTACTTGTGTGAAACAATCCTCATGGAAACAATATCTACTTATCATTACATTACTTAAAGCAATTTGTGCACTTGCAGGGGTGACACAAGCAATACTTTTCTTTCTTCCTCACCTTCACTTTTTTTTCTCTCTTTTGCATACCTTCTTTCTTTCCCTCTTCCTCATTATTTTGCTTTTCTCATATTTTGTACTCTTTTACAATTCTCAATTAGTCCTCATAGGCTTGTAAAGGTTTGAGAAAAGTTAGTACAAAATAACATTTATTAAGTATAAAGCAATAATGATTTTTGTATTCCATCACGTGTGACCTTCCTATCAAATTGCCATGGTCAACCAAGCAAAATATGACCTGCATGCATTGGTGCTACATCAAATAAGACTTCATCCTCATATTTGCTAAGGGAAGTAAACCTCACTTCCCTACAATCATTTAGCCAAGTGAGTTTTTATGGTTTAAGATGTTTCATGGTATATAAGTCTAGCTTTTTAACCAATAAAGTACTAGCAACATTAGTGTAACTACCCCCATCAATAACCAAAATACATACCTTACCTTTCACATGGCATCTAGTATGAAAAATTTG
Organism: Omphalea diandra; assembly: GCA_949677035.1. Taxonomy (NCBI): domain Eukaryota; kingdom Viridiplantae; phylum Streptophyta; class Magnoliopsida; order Malpighiales; family Euphorbiaceae; genus Omphalea; species Omphalea diandra. Next base: position 7,319 of record CATIWR010052953.1, on the reverse strand, counting down.
CTCATATTGCTCCTCATCAACCATCCTTGGGTTATGCACACAATGCTCTTCTTGCCACTGACATCTCACTATGAACGGGTCCTTTAATCTCTACATCTGAACAATTTTCTAATGTTGGCATTTCATCATCACTTGAGCTAACACTTTCAATATCATCATTGTTATTTGGGCATTGAGAAGCAGTATGCCGGAATCCTTGGCACCTAAAACACTTCACATCACGTGATTTAGGAGTTTTGGTTTCAATTTTACCTTTTGGAGTAGTAATCGAATCTTTTAGCTTTGTCTCCTACTTTAATTTTGTGATGGCTTTATTGTCCTTCCAATTAGCCCTCTATGAAGAGCTAGATTTGGCTCTTCAAGATTTTAGTTGCTTCTCCACCTTAATGGCTTTGTGTAATAGTTCCTCCATCTCCATATAGTGTTGCAATTTAACAATATCAACAATCTCCTTATTCAAGCCTCTAATGAATCTTGCCATGGTAGCCTCACAATTCTCCTCCACATTGGCCCTTATCATGGCTATCACCACCTCCTTACAATATTCCTCCACAGTCTTGGAACCTTGCACCAAACTTTACAATTTTTTATGTAAATCATTATAGTAATGGCTAGGGACAAACCTTTTGCAAAAAACCAATTTCACGTCTTTCCATGTTTGGATATGTCTCTCCCTGCCTTTACCTATTGATCATAAATTAATCCCACCATATGCTTGCATAATCGGTAGTACTCATGACAATCAAACACATACTCAACCTTTCTTTCCTACTCTAGGTGAAATTCTATATCATTCTTACCTTGAAAGGTGGGAATTTTCATCTTGATGCTACTTAGGTTGTTATCTCTTTTGGAGATAGTTTTCTTACCTTTGTTAGATATTGATTCCTCCCAATCTCAATCAACTTCTTCCTCTTCTTAGATCACACGTCGCTTACAGGATTTGGAATTTGATGGGGATTGTATGTCATCCAATCTTCTATTCAACTTTTGAAATTGATTAACAATAGCCTTTATGAATAATTTTATTTCATTATCTTGTGATTCTCTTTCAACACTCATGCTTTTAACTTGAAAAAAATTATAAGTAATAAAAGAAAATTATTCCTCACAATTCCCTTATGTGTTTGCACTCGAATAGATAATGATCACTTATGTTGCACATAATTGCTGACTTTTACCCTCAAATAATCTTACCACTCTTACCTCTTACCTTTTAAGTTAGCCTTTTTTTATTCTTAAAAGAATCGAAATCAACAAATCTCAATAGTAAATAACAATTTATGACAACCTCAACAATTAAGACTTTAAAGATTTAGTTAAGGCAAGATAAAAACACAATGAAAGTCGATTAATAAAATTAAGAAAATAAAAGACTCAAAAAGAGGCAAAGAACATATGAAAGAAATAACTAGAACACAATGAATCAAAGACACAAAGAAATAACTCATATAAAAAGATATAAAGAAATCAACTTGTATAAAGAGTCACAAAGAAGACAAACAACTCAATTATGCCCAAAATAAATTGAAACAAGTTCCCTTGTTGTTTGGGATATGAACATTCTCGGTTTTTTTTTTTTTACACTTTTCATTTTTTTTTTCTTTTTTTTCAATTTCTTTTCTTTTCTTTTAAAGAAAAGATCAAACCAACACTTTAGAGTTTAATTGATGCAAACTTCAAAAATGATAATTTGAGTCCCAATAATTATAGAGAATTGCAAACTTCAAATATATACCCAACACTAATAATTTGAAATTAATGGAATTCACTCAAATATATGAAGACACACAAATGAAGGTAGATGGAAGATAGAAGTAAAAGAAAAGATTTAAAGAAATAAAAACTAAGAAGACATGAAACAAAGAGAACCAAAGATAACAAAGGATACATAACATAATTCTAGAATTGAGCTCTAATACCAACTTCTAAAGAACTTGCTAAGACACCTACCCTAAGAACTCTTTATATGAATTGTTACTTTACCTAAAAAAGTCTAAAAATCAAGTTGTCAATTAAAAGATTAAAACCCTAAGGAAACTAAATCCTTAAAACCCCAATGTTGAAGATGCCATAAAGGTTGATCACTTCCATTGATAAGTCTAATTTTGTATTCTACTAAGAACACAAGAAAGCAAAGCATAAACTTGCCCAAAACTGAATAATATTGATTAAAGATTAGTTAAATTCATAATACAAGGCTAAGACTTATATAGAGCCTCACAAAGCGAAGTTTCCTATATAAAAGGTTTAAAATTCTTAAACAAAGTTATATCTAAATGGGAAACACATTCTAAAAAACAATCTAAGGTAAAAAGGAAAGAAACAACTCAAACTTTAGTTAACAAAATAAGAAAATAAATTGTTCTTGAGATGTATGGTTGTGTGTTGTTGTGATCCTCACTTAGCAAATGTGATGACTCAACGCATGATTATGTCATTAAGTCGTACACTTTCCATCCTTACTACCCAACAACGTCCTTTTGAAGTACGACCATATGGCTTAAGGCACGACTCTGTGCGTAGATTCACAACCATATGTTTTGGTCATGTGCTTTGGATTCCTTCTATCCCAACGACGTACGATTGTGTGATATGGTTGTGCATTGCTTTTCTTCCTTTAAACAAACTTTTTTTTACTTGTAGCTTTCTTTTTGAGGTTCCTCCCATGCAATTACAGTAAAAAGGACTTGATTTTAACTTGAAGAATATCTTTTAATCTCCTCTTGCACTTCCATGATTAATCCTTGCAAAGTTTCTTTCATTCTTTTAGTCTTTACCCTAGTCATTGGACTTTCAATCCCTTGTAATGGATCTTGTGAAGGCTTGCTAGCACCTTGATCTCCATCAATCCTTCTCTAAGAAACTTTCTAGTTCAAACCAACATAAGAACTGGCTTCCTTATTTTCCTTCCCCTCTTTTTATTTTATTTTATTTCCTTCATTTTCTTTTTTTCCCTTCCTTCCCTCTTTTCTCTCTTTATTATCTCTTTTTTTTTTTTTTGAAAATGCTTTCTCTTCCTTTTTCTATATATAGAGGTATGAATCATTTCAAGTTTAAACAAACTTGAATGGAACTTGTTTTAAGTTTCATTAAAAACACTGACATGGTTCCAATGAACCTAATCTAGGTTCCTAAAACCCATTCAGTTTCCTTTTTAAAACCCAAATTTTGGAACTTGATTGAGTTCCATGGAACTCATGCCCTCAAACTTTTAAATCTTATCCCCTCAAACTTCTAAATCCTATTTAATTTCATCCTCATCCACTTTTTCTCTTCCTTCCCTCTTTTCTCTCTTTATTATCTCTTTTTTTTTGTTTTTCAAAATGCTTCTCTTCCTTTTTCTATATAGAGAGGCATGAATCATTTCAAGTTTAAACAAACTTGAATGGAACTTGTTTTATGTTTCATTAGGAACATGGATAAGGTTACAATGAACCTAATCTAGGTTTCTAAAACCCATTCAGTTCCTTTTTAAAACCCAAATTTTGGAACTTGATTGAGTTCCATGGAACTCATGCCTCGAACTTTTAAATCTTATCTCCTCAAACTTCTAAATCCTATTTAATTTCATCCTCATCCATTTTTTTCTCATTTTAGAGAGACATGGACTTATTTTTTCTCTTATTAAGCTTAAAAATTCCTAAATTAAACCTATAAACACATAATTAAAATTAGATAAATATTTTAAAGTCCTAGAAAGATCATACCCTATTAAAAGAAATTTGTTTTGAAAAAAACATTATCAGACCTTCATCATAGGGGCATTATATCATGGGTATAAAAATCTAATTTTTACAGTGTCACTAAAGGAGTGATCTTTCTTTGGACATTACTTCTAAAACTTACATGTGAGGATCACTACTTTGATTAGGTGGTCATTTTCTTTATGATGTTGTTAAAGGCTTAAGATAGTGCCTATAAATTTATCTTAAGATAAGCTTGAGATAATACCTAAAAACTATTTTGATAGGTTTGAGTGATACTTAGAAGTTTACTGATAAAAGGTTTAAATGGCACTCAAAAGCTACTTTTCTTGTGAAACTCTTTAATAGGACTATTAAGGACAGGACATAAGCTAAAGTTTGTGATAAATGTCTATAAATTGCTCGTGTTTCCTCTTTTCCCTTTATGAATTTTCTATTTAGCTAAATTTTCATAAAATTTTCCTTAACCCTATTCACCCTCATCTAAGGCCCCAAAGGACAACAACAGATATCATAGCAAGGTATTTTTTATCAAGCTTAGTTGCGAGAGTTAAGATGTATGGCATAAAAAAAAAAATCATAATCTATCTATAAACCCCTTTTCTTAAAAGGTGATGATTATGGCCCATCTTCCTTAATAGTGAGACTATTGATTTATGGGATATTATGGAGGAAGACATAGAAGTTTCAACCAAGCTAATTGGAGATATTTAGGTGCTTAAGAAGAAAAGTGAGTGGACACTGGAAGAGAAGAAGGCCAACCTAAAAAATTGAACAACTATGCATGTCCTTTATTATGTTATCCACAAATCTCAATATGCAAAGCTCCAAATGTAGACGTAAGCTCAAGATATTTAGGATACTTTTTAAACCCAATGTGCGGGCACAAATTAATTCAAAAAGAAGAAAATACAAATGTGTACCTACAAGTATAAAATATTTATATATCCGGCCAATGAATCCATCACATAGATGTAAAATAGATCCATATACATTATAGGGACTCTAAAGGGTTTGGAAAATACCTATTTTGATGAAGACATGGTCACTAATATCTTTATAACTCTTTCTAAGAATAAATAGGAGGCTAAGAAGACTATTATAAAGAAGACTAACAAGCTAGAAATAGTCACTTTAGATGAGATCTTAGCCAAACTCTTTATACAGGAGATTACACTTGAGAAGCCAATTAGAATTAAGGTTAAAGAAAGAATGATCTAGCCTTAAAAACAAAAGAGGCATGTACTAAAATTCCTTTTATTTATTTATTAACGTTTTCTAATGAAAGTGATGATGGCATTAAGGATGATCAATTTGCTCATCTCAAATAAAGTTTAAAAATTTGTATAAACATGAAATGGAATATAAGACGAGGCTATGAGAAGAAGTCCTTAAAGAATCATGTAAATCTGTTATGGGTGCAATAAGAAAGGACATCTCAAAACTGATCAAATTGTAAACGCTTCTTTAAAAAGCACCATCAAAAGAGTAAAGAAAGCTCTAAAAGCTATTTGGAATGACATAAGTGCATCAGAAATAGAGAGCTTTAAGGATGAGAATGAGTTTGCAAAAATATACTTCATAGTAATGGAAAAGTACAATCAAATTGTTGCAAGGGATTTAGAAAGTGAAAGTGAGAGTGATAATGAACATGAAATCAACCCCATTGACTCTACTCTTATAGGCAACTTTATGAAAATTATCTTTATGCTCATCAAGTCATGATTCTCTTATATCTTCCTTCTCCATCCTTTAAAGGATAATAAATCCTAAAAGAATATATGAACAAACTTAAGATGTTAATTAAAGAGGTTGATTCCTTATATAGTGAGAACAAGAGCTTAATTGAAAATATTTCTAAGTTCTCTAAAGGAAAAAAGAAACTAGATACATAAACTAGATTATATCCCTAAGGCTCAAAGGAGTTCATTTATTAATTATGGCTTAGGCCAACATATATCATCTTTTACTTATTTTCCTTATACTTTTATGCCTTTTAAGATGATTTTTATGAGAGAAAAACTTTCATGGACATTTAGTCGATAATGTATTAGACTAAGTAATGTTACACAAAAGATGAATGCAAGTGTTAAGCCATAAGCTCAAAGGCCAAATGTCAATTCATATACACAAGCATAAATTAGACCTTCACCGCCTAAGGCTAAATATGCGCACATGTACCAATCTAATAAGCTAAAAAGGGAAGGTGAAATAATTTGTATAAAGGCGTTATAAATATATGATTAGGAAAGTTAAAAAAGAAGCATCTTATGGAATGACTTCCAAATATTAATTTTACTAAAGACAAGTTAAATGATGTTTATCAAAAAGGTAAAAAATTCAAATCTTCATTCAAAACTATGAACAAGGCAACATCCACAAGACTTTTTAATTATTACATATGAATCTCTTTGCCCTAACTATAATAGTTAGTATGGGTGGCATGCATTATGAATTTATCATTGTTAACCAATATTCTAGGTATACTTTGGCCCTATTCCTTCTTTATAAGGATTCTTATTTTGTTGCTTTCAAAGCTTTTACAAAAAAGTTCAAAGTGAAAAAGATTTAAAAATTGCTACCATTAGGAGTGATTATATAGAGAGTTTGAAAATGAAAGATTTAAAAGTTTTGTGATGAAAAAATTTCTCATAAGTTCTTTACTCCTAAAACTCCTTAATAAAATAGTGTTGTGGAAAGAAAAAAAATAAAACTTTATAAGAAATGGCTAGAACTATGTTAAATGAATATAATCTTTCAATAATTTTTAGATTGAACCCATAAATGCTCTTGCCACATTTTAAATAAAGTTCTAGTAAGACATATTAGAGCATTTAACAAGAGAACTCCTATTGTAAAAGAGTTAATCTCACCCCATTTACTCAAGAAAAGAAAAAGATATCAATGATCTTGTAGGTTCTCCTAATGGACTTAACATTAGAAGTAAGGGTTTCAAGAAGAACAACAAGCAAAAGGAAGATGACATTAAGAAGAAACTCCCCCTGAATCTTCTTTAAGTATGAAATGATCCAAGAAATTGAGAAAGATTGAACATATAAAAAGGATCATCCAAAATACCTTATTATTTATGATACATCCAAATGGACAATAATTAGATCCTCATTTAGAAATGCATATAATAATCTTGCCTTTATTTTCCTCATTATGCCTAAAAACATAGAAAAAGCCATCAATGATGAAAAGTAGGTCCTTGTTATATAAGAAGAACCCAATCAATTTGAAAGGAATAATGTATGGACCTTAGTTCCTTGACTTAAAGGCAATTCCGTTATGGGAACGAAATGGGTGTTTAAGAATAAGCTAGATGAGCTTAGTGCCATAACCAGAGACAAAGTAAGGTTAGTAGTCAAAGCCTATAATCAAGAGAAATGCATAAATTATTATGAAACCTTTGCCTTAGTTGCAAAGTTATAAGTTAGTTGGATCTTGCTTATATATATATATAAATATATATATATATATATATATATATATATATATATATATATCTATATATATATATCATCGAGAGACCAATAAGATATCACTTGGCCTCAATCACAAGGTTGTGATAAATTTATTTGGATGTCTCTTTAGTCGATGGTGTGTCTA
>CATIWR010052916.1:0-27512 GCA_949677035.1 Omphalea diandra | reverse complement strand
TATATATATATATATATATATATATATATATATATATATATTCCTCCTCCTTTCCCCCTCCATTTTCAACATTTTAGTCATTAAAAAAAATTCTATTTATCTTTCAGGTAAATGAAAAGATTGAAAATTATAATTCTTTTTTTTATAAATAAAATACAACAAAGATTAGAGTGATTAACCATGAACAAACAAACAAAAAATTCAATACGATTAATGGTTCAATGCTAATGTATTATTTGATAGTGCCAGAGACAACACATGCTTTTCATTTTTTTTACAATAGAAATAAATAATTTATCTAGATATAGCAAATAAACAAGATAGAACAAATCTAAAATATGGGAATCGGATGATGAAAGTTAGATAAATTTTCTTTCAAAATTGAATTAATTTCAACAAAATTTGACGCAACTAGACTCTCGAAAAGCTCATAATTAAAGTGGAAAGTATGCCCTCTGCCCCATTTAAGAAAAAGACACGTATATCTCATGTGTTGTTAAAAGATTTTATGGTACATGAAAGTTTCCTTTGTACGCTCCCACTTTTTTTGCTTTACATTGTTATGACTCTTGCATTGTTACTATCTTTGTTCTCTTTTTTGCAACTGTTTTGTTTTTATTTCTGTCTCTAGTTTATTACACATCTAATAAACTTTATTTCTCTTTTTCGCTCTCTAAAAAATAGTAAGAAAATGGAGATGTATGCAAGTTTTTATTTTTGTTTTCCAAGATCTAATAGTTATTTTTGTTGTTATTGTTGTTTAGAATAAAAAAAAATCATGAGTTTTTATGCATTTTAGATGAAAAAAAGTTAACAAATAAACATTTCTTAGCTAAAAATTAGTCATGAAGAGAAAGAAAATCATGTTTGTTAGATGTTGAAGATGGTTTCTACGTTCTAATTGTTTTTCTTCTTCTTCTTTTGTTTTATTGATAGTTTAATAAACTAAAAGTAAACTTAAAATAAAATTAAAATAAATATTTTTTTGCAAATTGTTTTATATATTTAATTTCTAAAAGTTTTAAATCAGTAAACCTAAAATAAAAGTAAATAAAATAAAAATAAACATTTTCTACGAAAATTCTATTATGATTTTTTTCAAATTGGATTATTCTCGAATGTTTTTTTAGCTAATAAACTAAGATTAAAACTAAATAAAATTTTTTGAAAGATTTTATTGTGTAAACATTATAATCAGTAATAAAACACAAATAAGTCAATGATAGATCATTTGTAAATATTTTACTCTTTAAGAAGAACTAAACGCAGACATCTCCTTCAACCTTTAGCAACTTGATTTTCTCTCTTTTATGACTAGTTTTGAGCTTAAATATTTTCATTTTTTAACTGATTTTCATCAACAATATATTAAAACTCATGATTTTTTATTCTAAACAATTAAAACGAACATTAAAAATCATATTAAATCTATTTTAGAGAGAGAAATATGTATAATGAAGAACTTTCTCTCTTTAAAATAAAATCGTCAAATCTACAATTGTGTGAGAAAGTGAGTTTGTTTTCATATTTTTGTTGATTTGATGTAAGAAGAAACATGAATGAGCTTGAGAAGACGGTGAAAGAAGAAATTTGAATCTGTTATATTGATTTAATCCATGAAGAAATGTGAATGACATTGAGAAATAATTGAAAAAAGAAATTTCATTCTATTTTTGTTGATTTGATCCATGAACAATCGCAAATGAGCTTGTCTATTTTTTTGGATCTCTGTTATATTCGCAGATCTTTGAAGATACATAAGAATTATTGAGCATATATTTGGAAATATTTTTAAAGAATCTATATTTATGGAAAAAGAAGTTTGTTGACGTAAATTGGTCTTTGGTTATTTCTAATTAGGTATTCCTATACAATGCCCATAAGTAAAAGTATCAGGTTCTTTAAGAGCTAGGTTGGGCTCCATTCCAAGGGAATCCAATTGGGTTTCTTTTTTTCCTCAAAATCTTTTCAAAAACTCTCGAGATAAATTTGGAAAAAAAAAAAAAAAAAAAAAAGGAATGCACATCCTTCGCACAGATAGACAAAACTCACACATAGCATATATACAACACTCCCAAAAAAAATTGTATGACACTCACACACATCCACAAAGGAGAAGGAAAGCCAGAGAAACAAAGGAAAATTGAGTTTTAATTAAGAATAGGAGGAAAATGGTTGGAGCATTTTAATTAGGCACTCTGTTTCGCAGGTTTTAGAATTGTAATGGTAGAAATTTCGGTAGAATTGATTTCAGTTTCAAGAAGAACTACTATGAGGATCAATCTATTCAAATTAACTTCCCATAAAATTTGTTTCTTTTTATTATTTTATATTTTAATTATTTATTTTATTGAATTTGTTTGATTCTACATTTATTTGCCTGTTGGTATTTATTTAATATATTTATATTTGATTTTATTTAAATATTGAATTATGAATATGAAATTTGACATATAATTGAAATGGTATAAATTAATGGAATTTGAACCGAAATGAATGGATTTTGAAAAAATTGATTTAAATTAAGAATTAAATCTGAACCAATTTGAATAAATATGAAGACAGAGGGTCATTTGCAATTCTTAAGAGACACGGACTTCTAGAAATCCGGACGAATTCAATGGCAAAATTATTATTTTAGTCCCTAATATTTTGTTTTATTTTTTTAATTCCCCCTTTCAGTTGTTTGCTAATTTAATTTCTATGCCTTACCAATTTAATCTATGTTCTTTTATAATTTGTTAAGTTGACATGTTTTTGGCTGCTTTTTGTGATTTTGTTGTTTGGAACATTTTATATAACGTAATATAATTGGTAATGTTAAATGTAATTATTAGTGAAGTTGGTTGATTTATATATGCATTTCAATTAATTTTATTGTGATTATTGATAAATTTATTAGAATAATTGTCTAGAAATATTCTAGACATAATATTTTTGTTGTGAATCTATACTGCAACATATTTACTTCTATCATTGTCAAATAAATATTTTTGAATAAATGTTATGAATATTTTATATTAATTTTCTTGAAATAAAAGAGTCTTTAATTAATAAAAATTAATAAGTACAACTTATAACAAACAATTAAACTTGATAACGTTTAATAAATATATACAGATCTTATTATAAAAATGAGTTTTTCATCTAAACTTCATTTATCGTATTGATAAAACGATTATATAAAATATTTTGGTAGCTATTATTAGCACATCAGTATGAAATACATTCTTCTCGGTGGTTATATTGAGCCATAAATCGATTTCATTATCATTTGACAAGTCTTTAAATAAGTTTGATCTTTTGAATATAAAACTCAAACTCCTCTTGACTCTCATAACGGAAGACATACAAACTTTCATAAATAAGGACAAATAAACTCCTATAAAAGGAGATAAAATAAAAACACATATAATATTTCATTAACAAAATTAATAAACTAAGAAAAATAAATCTAACATAAAATCTTAAATAGATTTTCAATCAAATAACTTTATTCTCATTGTTGAAAGATCTTGATTTATTATCGAATAAGGAAACCTAAGTAGTCATGGTAAAAAAAAAAAAAAGAAGAGATTTTACTATCAAAATTTATAAATTCTGACCAACTCATAGAAATAAAATGAAAATATGATTTGCCTATTTATTATGATTGAAAAACCTACGAGAGAAAAAAGAAGGAAAAGATAGAGAGTGAAGAGACGAAATTGGCTACCATTGACAATAAAAAAAAAGTTGTCGATAGTAACTAAAAGAAAAATTAAAAAAAAAGGTTTCTATAAACGGTGGGTAGAATTCTCCAAATGTTTTATATTATGGTTGATTAATTATTTTCAATTGCACTTTTATAGATTATGTGATTTCTAATGTACTTTAATTTGTATTTATAATTCTCATTTCTTATTAGTTTGTAATTTATAGTTCTCCTTTATTGTATTCGTAGTCTTTTTCCCTCAAACTGTAATTTAATTATTTATTTTTCTTTAGATAAATGATTTACTATTTTATGAGTGATAGTTGTTGTATAATGATAACTAAAATTGAATAATTTATCAATAATATTATTAATAAAATAAAAGACAATAAAAAAGACTGAATCAATGTTCAGGCTACCTTCTCAATCTGATAAAAAAAAAGAAGTGTCAACCCTAAAGCCAGCCCTTTAATCCTTTGTTTGAATGAGGTAAAATAAAAGAGAAAGGAAAATAAAAACGAAAAATAAAGTGAAAATTACAACTTTTCACTGCTTGAGGATGAAAGAAAAATAAAGAAAAAAGTAAATAACTCTTATATTTCTTTTTTATTTGTTCTCTAAAATGAAGAGAAAATATAATAATTGAATGAATTTATGATGAATTTACATTTTTACCCTTAATACTTCTCTATTGAAAAGGGAAAATAAATTTATTTTCTTATCATTTCTTCTTTATCCAAATATGAGAAGGAAAAATAAATGAAAGAAAATAATTTATTTTTCTTCCTTTCTTTTTTATTCAAAAAAAATAAATGAAGAGAAATTCTCTATTTTTTTTTTCCTTTCTAAATAATTTTCAACATAGGGTAAATGTTTCGAATGGGTGCGACGTTCTCAAAAGATTTGATTATTAGTGGGTAGAATAGATTATTCGTAGATTTTGTTCACGAGGTCTGTTAACTATTCAAAGAAAGAAAATGCAACACTTTTCAATGCTTTATTTTATTGGTTAATATCACATTTATTTTAAAATTTTAAAAAATTATCTATTATATTAAATAACTCATTAAAATAAATAAATAAATAATTTATATTTAAATACAAAAATTTTACATAATTTTTCAAGTATTAAAATTTGAAATAATAATATAAATCAATAAATTGGAGAGCTTTAAAAGTGTTAATAAACAACTATTGCTAACATTTATCACTAGGGCTGACCGATTGACTAATTGAGGACACATAAACGTAACAAGCGTGACCACCTCTCAGTTCTGAAATTTAACAGCTTATACTGTGACACAAATACTCACTTAATGCTCAATGAATCTCTTGATTTTTGTTTCTTTTTGTGAAAAACCCATTATAATCCCTATATTCAATCAAAACTTAATTATACCATTAAACTTTACCTTATTAATTATAACCAATATATCCAAAATCATCACCACTAGAACTCTATTACAATCACAATTCTTATGATCACTCAAGTTTTATTAATATTATAATTTAATTTAATTAGCTAATTTTCATTAAATTCTAATTAAAAACTTATCAAATTATAATTTATTTATAGCCAAACAACTTTAATAAAAATTTAGCCAAAATTAACTTATTCGACTCGATTGCAATAATAATAGAAGTTGAACGAACCAGTGATGAAAAAAAAAAAATCTTTTATGATTAATATTGAATTTAAGTCAGACCATACAATACCACAGTTCTGGCAGCCTGCAAATATTTTTTATTTGTCATCTGGCAAACACGACAGTTTCATGGGAAATGAATCCCACTGTAAAATTAGCTTGGTCATCTGGCAGACGTTGTACCACAATTTCATGGGAAATGAATCCACTCTAAAATTGGCTTGACAACCAATCACTGCTGCCAATTTGTCTCTTGATCATAGCTTAGTATAAGGACTTGCACTATATTGCCCGGGAAGCTCTACTACATGCAGTGCCTGGTTGGTTAAAATACACAATAATAAAGCGCATCAAGACAATAATGTCGATCAATATTCATTTCAAAATTGATCCCATTAATAAAATAGAAACACCTCACAATTCAAATACAAACTAATTTGATTTTTCTTCCAAATCATAACAATTGCAGAGATGAATTGTGGTTTGAATGTTCTTGTCTACATTCATGCAAAAAAAAAAAAAAAAAAAATTAAGTCTTTCTGGGATTCTTAAACCCTTGAACACGGAACAAGGAAATACCTTCAAGTCCATGGTAAGGGCATTGATGATTTTTGCCTAGAGCTGCTATTCTCCCATTCAAACGAGTCATTGGCCAACCCTTCTATCATTGAATTTCCCAGAGAACAATACTTGCTATTGATAATAAATATTTTTTCTATAACTAAAAAGTATACAGAATTGTAACATTTAAAATTGCCACATTGACGTAATGATCTTGCACAAGCACACCATTAGCCTTCCCAAAATTTAAAAGCAATAGCAGAATCTTTGATAGAAAAGCTCATAGCAGTGTTACCTCAGCTTTAGTCAAACATATTGGGAAGAGGTCGCACTGCCATAAATGCGTCCACCATCTGGAAGAATATAATGAAATCCATGATTAACGACCATATCTTTGATTCAAATTTCTTGAGAATATTTTACGAATCTAAATCCACTTCCTTAGAATGCAGTTGAAATCAAACACTGTAACATAATAATCTATACAAACATTGGTCCATTGATGGCATGCAAAAAGCTTACTTCATCAGTGACAGCAGAACGTGCTATACGATGTCTGTCTACTAATTCAGTCAAAACCTGAGCAAGGCGATTCTTTACCTCTCCAGTTAGCATGCGCCCTGCACCATATTCCTAAACAAAGATAATAATTATTACAATTCAGTCAAATAGCATCTTTTTGCTAATTTAACTTTAAAAATATCCAAATTTTGGAGAGTAATTACCTCATTACACAAACTAAAAACAGAAGTCGCACCTGTTTTATGTGTTCCAGCTCATCATCATCCTCCAGGAAAAAATTCAAATATTTTATTGGTATATCAACCTGAAGGATGGCCAAACAGAATAATTATTTATCATTCTATCCTATTTGGAATAGAACATTTACACAGAACTCGTATAAGAAAAAGGAAGTTGAAAAATGTCCCCAAAAAATAGAAGGAAGTCAAATAAATGTATTAACAGATAGTCAAATAAATGGCCATCAATAAGTAAACTTGAAATTGTTCATCACTGTTCAACAGATGGATTTAATACCTCAAGATCTGCTCCATATTTTCTGTGTTCCTCTATAGTACCTTTCCCACCAGAGAATGCATGATTGTTTATCTGTTGCCAGGCCAAACATGTAAGAAATGTGCCATTCATCACATGAAGTCATTAAACTATTGCTATCAAATAGATGGGCCACAATTTTATTGCCTGACAGATCAGCTTAACATTTTGACCAAGCTTGCCAAATTTAGTAAAATCTCTCTCAATTGAGCCAGGCCTTACAAGAAAAGCTTTCCCAAGCCTGGCCAAACTTATTAGGAAGACTGAGTTGGAGGCTTGGGGCAGTCTGGGCTTAATAGGAAAATGTCTAGGCCCTAGCCCAAGTTTGGTATTTTTCCAGGCCAGGCTAGATGGTCCCCTTACCATCCACATTTTCGAATGATGTGTAGGGTCCTACATAGCTTTCAGTTTAACATTACAGCACTATAGCTGTTTATGCCTTTGCTCCCATTATTCTTAAATCATATTAGACTTGCTACAAACTAGATACCACAACTGAAATATAACCAAATAAGACAAGTATCCTGACCAACAGATAATATAATTTAAAGATTACTCCAAAAGAAAATGAAGAAACAGGACTGCAGCCAAATAAGAGAAATAAAATAAAATAAGAAAATGCCTTATTTAGAAGTACTAGAGTAGCACAAAAGCAGCCAAGATTCTGTTTCCATTTTGTTCTATTTGTAAAGCAAGCTGACTTTTAAAAGCAAAGTGCTTTTTGAACACTGCACTGCACATTACTGAGAGAATATCAAATCTTGTTACAGAATCAAGTTCTCCCATCATGGTAAAGATAAAAACACTTTAGAACACTGTAATTTCCTAAATAATCTTTATCCATAAGCCCACACAGACACAGAAGCGCACACACCTGTGCCATGTATAGGCTTGCAAATTAGGGGAAAACATACATATAGGCTCATGCATATAATTTGCAAACCAACGAAGAATCATTCTCATCAGCACTCAGAAGGCAAAAGCAACCACGAAAAATTTCAATTCCAGCATTTTCCTATGGGCTAATTTAGTAATTCTCAAATAAGGTTTTCCTCTACACATATCCATTCAAATTTGACTCTTTATTCAAACATATCCAGTTCTATGTGCCATATTTGGTTCCAACACAACACTGTATTTAAATGTTCCATCCTTCTTGGAGATGACATTAAGACATGAATATCAGTTATAGCTCTGAGCTGATACCATGGAAATGAGTGATTTTCCCTTAGAAAAATGATGAGATCACTCAAGTATTCATATTAACAAGTATTCAGGTTGTCCAAATAGACTAGGACTAGGAAACTTAGTACATAGAAAAGGTATATGCATTAGCTGAGGATAGCTGGCTGTACATCATACAGCCAAGTCATACACTACATTGGACTTCAATCTCTGAAATGATAACAATGAGAAATCAGTGTTTTCACCACCATCATTAATGCTGTATATTTTTTACTTACCTCATTGCGTAATGGGCTAGTGATCAAATATAACCTATACTTTCTGCGCTTTTACTTTTGTCCTACCATACTAATTTTATCAATTTGATTCATAAAATGTTGATTTTGTTTCAATGGTATTGAATAGATATGACCATTTAAGGTGTGTGCTCAAGTTAAGGTGGGTTGAACCAACCTCAATGTGGATAAATATTACTGCCTCACATACATGGACCTCCCCTAAGCCTTAATGTATCATTTTGTTATCAGCAATAGACAGCCCCTTTCTTTCTATTCCATCTTACTGCAGGGAACTGGCCTCACAGAGCAATAGTAAGCTACTTCACTCGAGAAGAAGCCCTAGTTTTTCTCTCTCGCTCACCAGGAGAATGCTCTCAGACTCACTCGGATGCTGGCATGTGTTTATTAAATCAGGTGATACACAACCAACCAGACCTCAGGGTTTACATGTGCCCGGGTGTACTTCTTATCCTTACCCATAAAAAAAGGAAGGCGTCACATCAGTAATCAGGCCACCCTTAACGCGGAACCCTCTTTAGCTGCTGTTTGGAATGAAACCATCATTCCTTAAAATTAAATCATTTAGTAGAAGCAAATTAAAACAAGGAAATGAATTTGGTTTATCACTTTCATTCCCCTATAAAGGGATGGGTATAACCTGGAATAGAACTGTGGCAACAAAAAAGGAGAAGATAAGACTTGCAATTCTAGAATATTATATGCTAACATTAATAAAAATTCGATTACCATTTCCATTCCCTATTACTTGTTCAGCTTGCCACATTCTCATTCCCAATATTTAATTCCAAGTGGCCAAATAGGAACCTAAGAGCCACCAAATGATGGCATTTGCAAAATATTGGGCACAAACAGCATTCTAAACAGCTTCATGAGAGAGAGACATTTGCAAAACACCATATGATGACTCATAGAGCTCAGGAAGGGGCCACTTATTCCAATTAAAAAGTTATTTGCATATTCATATTATTGTCACATTAGCTCGGTACATTCTCCAATAGTTGTTAAAGGTGCAAGACATACTGAGACACCAATGGACCTTGGAGCCTAGACGTGACATGCAAGGTGCAAGCTATAGGCATGTGCCAGAGCAACATGAAGTGCAAAATAATTAAAATTTAAAGAAAATGTTAAAATTAAGATATAATAATTTTATAAGTGAATATTAACATTAAATATTAAATAAATTATCTAGTGCGTGCAAATAGACTATATTTATAGCCCTCTATATTTTGAACTAGAAAAGTCACATTGATATCTACTTTCAACATCTCAATAATAAAAAAATTTAAACTAATTATACTTTTATTGTTATAGGAAAATTAATGGAATAATTTCTAAAAATTAGAGATCATATGAACTTCAAATTGTAAAAAATTGTTAACCCATTTTTATTTCAATTAAGAAAGACCAATTTTAACATTGATGACTTGAATAAATGAACTTATCATGAAATTCAAATAAAAAATGAAAACTTTTTCTCTTGATCGATAGAATACTAGCCTTTTTTTTCTGAGAATATTAAATATTTACTAAGTTGAAGAGAAAATAAAAAGAAATTAACTTAATTACGGAAACACTACAATAAAAGCAATAAATATCGTATAGAATTTGGACTAATTAACTTTACCCAAACAACTTCATAATATATTTCCTTGTAGTTAGTACTTTGATGTAGACATTCCCAAAAATAGGTCCATTATTTTCTAGGTTTTCTCTGAGAATAATTTCTGGTACAAATTCTTTTGAATATGAAAATAAATTAAAGAGTTAGTAGTCTGTTTGGAAAAAGTTACATCCTCTACTGTCAATAGTTTAAAAATTGATGTTTCTTCTTCTTAATGAAAGTTCAACCTTTCTCTCCAAAAAAAAAAATTGGAAATGGAATGGATAGAGAGAAATAGAAAGGCAATAAAACAAAGCAGAAAGTGATAAATCTCAAGTGTGTGCTTGCCAGAAATGAAGAGATCGGCTACTAGCCAATCCAATAATGGTGGTTTCATCAGATTACAGCGACGCCGACAAGCTTTCTTGTGCGTCAACAGTGGATTCCAGCAAATTGGATAGCTTTGGTTCCAATGCTGACGGTATTTTTAGGTGAAAGATGCAGATGATGGTGAAAGTTAGAAAGGCACGCCTTTCTTGTGTTAGCACTAGCAGTAGGCACGCACCTAAGGCACCAAGGCAAGGCCTAAGTGACAGTACCGGCCTTTAACTTTCAGAGATGCAAATCCGATCACTTGGTGCGCCTCACACCTCGAAGGCATGCCTGACAACTATCCATAGGGATATAATTGAAACAAAATCAACAACTTATGAACTAAATTGAGAAAACTAAAAACACATAACTATTATCATGCAATGATTTTAAGAACTAGCTAAGTATATGATATATATGACCATTAACACTACATGAAAACACTTCATTAAATATAAAGGTGCAGTAGAGCGACATGCTAGAAAGAGAGAGAGAGAGAGAGCAAGTGATTCTAGTTAGTTTTCATCAGCCACAAAATTGTAACCACTACTTATATTTCAAATATTGGTGAAGAGAGATTCGAAAAAGATGCATGCCATTACCTATCATTGGTCTAGTTAATCAATCATACAAACAATATTTGTCCATTGGAAAAAGTGGGATTGCTAATCCTCTCATCTGATAGAAACCTCATGGAGAGGGTGGTTGCGTGCAAGCAAGCAAGCGGATGTGCATATATTAGAGATAGGGTCTCCATTATGGCAACATACCTTCTTTTTGATTTCCTTAGCTGAATCAGTAACATATATAGCTGAATTTGGATCACTAGCTGACATTTTTCCTGTCTCCCCCTGCATCCGTCCATGATCAGGAATAAGAATAATAGGTAATGTTAAAGAAGTAACTAAAGCAGAAGATGTATAACAAAATAAAGATACTGATGATTTTAGCATGGCAATACCATTAATATCAGGAAAGGAATATGAAATTCCAATAATCATTCCACCACAAAAAAATCAATATGCTGGAATTCAAAGAGTTGCATACCAACAAAAATTTGAATATCATAGCTACACCAACTTCAACCTATTGTGCAAAATGATAATGGTTTGAGGAGTGTCTCAACTTGCATTCCAAAACCCAATTTCTGATTTTTAAAGGACAGCACAAAATGGTTTTATCCCTCTCTCCCTCCCCCTACATACTCTGGTTCTATTAATCCTGAAAAGTCTTTATTTTTATTTGGAGGCACATACTACCCTCCTTCTATATATTCGAGAACTTAATCTATTATTCCTCTCTCCTCCCCTCTGTCTCCTATTCTTTCAAGCCCTAAATTTCTAACAATAAATTATAATTTCAAGCCCAAACCCACATCAAGCATATGTAGGTAGACGATTTCTGATCAGTCCTTGACCAAATGCCACTGAATAAAATTTGACTGGACCATCTAGATAAACCAGCAAATCCTTTTAAATTCAGATCGAGATATGACTGAGTAAAAATAAAATTATAACTGAAGAACATGCTATCTATATCATAACTGAGTCAAAATAAAATTGAACAAATGATAATTTCAGATCTGACTATCTTCAATTTTTATGAACCTGTAGCAATTAAGGTCTAATATGAAATGAACTCAGGAAAAAAAAAAAACTAGTAACGGTGATAAAAATAAATAAATATATGCATTATCAAGCAGACAAACACTCTAGCACCTAGATTACAAGTGCTCCTCTGCCTATATAAAAAATACCTGCAATGCAGGGAAGAATATGGATTCAATCAATGAAGGCTTGTGATATCCTATCCGAGGAGCAACATCTCGTGTCATTCTGAAATATGGATCCTGAAAAAATCAGAAAGAAAAGACAGTAATTAGAACTCTCTCTATTCCTTTTTCTGTCATTTTAGAAACTTTTTTTTTATTACTTCTATTTGTCGTTTTAAAAAATCAAGGAAGCATTAATTATTTTCTTTCAATTTTTCCCTTGTCCCTTGTTATCTCCATTAAATGCTCAATAACTTCAGTAAAAGAGTAATATAGTCATATGTAGAAATTTTTCCTTTGATTGAGGTTATCAAAAAACTTCGTTAATCCTAGTGCAATTACCTTCAATGATATATAAAAAAGTACAGAGGGAGTAACACAAACAAGATTTGAAGTTCAAATGTATAGATATATATATATATATATATATATATATATATATAGGTGTTGGTTAGGGAAAGAAGAAACAGATTTTGCAAGTCTCTAAAATTAAGGGGCAGAAGACGTGTCAAACATCAATCACCATAAAACAAGAAAAACTAATAGCTGGGAGAAATATCACTTGTTCTAAGAAAAACCATGGATTACTGCCTACATCTAGTGTCTCATCCAAACTGTTGTCCCACAGTTCCTTATCTCAAACCCATTGGTAAGTAAAGTAGATGAAACAGCAATGATAGCACCAATTCACTGCATACTCTTCAACCTCCACCATGTCCAAAACAGATATGAGCCAAGATAGTACTATCAAGAAAAATCACACTCTTACTCATTAAAAAGTTTCCACCTTGAGACAAAAGAGAAATTATCAAAAATGTATTAAATTAATATAAACTTCACTACTCCATCAAAGGGCAAGCACCAAACTTCGTATTTGAAGTAACTCAAGGACTAGTTTTTCTTCCAGACTGAATACATAACTTCACTTCAACAAAATATTTTAACACCATCTCAGGCTTCACAGCAGCTTTGATTTTTTCCCAGATTTTGTAAAGCAATAAGAATATCTAAGTTACACTGCTGTGGCAAAATCAAATTGTAATCCTATAGATCCTCTCAACATATGATACGCTTCAATCCAAAGCATCCAAAGCATGGGCTTAAATAACGGCCATTATGTAATGTAATGGCTGTTATATAATGGTATTTTGTCTTCTATTACCGTTATGGCTGTTATTTAGTGGCTGAAAAAATTTTATAACCCATAACGACTATAACAGCCGCTACATAACAGGTAACGGCCGTTACATAACAGAGTATATATATTTTTAATTTTTTCTTCTCCTCTTTTATTTTTTTTATTTCATTTCATTTGTGTCAAATCAAAATTTAGTCAGCTTATCTTTCAAAAATTCTTTATACATAAACTCAAAAAAAAAAAAAATTAAAGAATAAAATTTATGCTTACTAGTTAGTTATAAGTCATAATTTTAGTGACTTATGAAAATATTTCTTAGTTTGCAACATTTTGCAATTTTTTTATATAAAAATTGTATAGCGATTTGCCGTTACCGTTATGTTATGGCTGCGACAGCCCCATTACTGTTGCAAATGACTCTTGACCACAACTGCAATTTAAATCCATGATCCAAATGGCCTAGCAACAACAACTTCCTTCCTGAACTATATTTCCATTTTCATATAAAAGGCTGCTTCTACTCAGAATTATCCATGGTATATATCAAAATGAATAGCAAGAAATCAATTACAGATTCTAATTTATCCCTGAAATGATATTATTATGTAAGATGACAAATCTGATGTTCCAACATTCACATTAACTTCGCATCCATTCTGCAAAAGTCAATGCCTGTGTTCATACACTAACATAATGTTGAAAACAGGTCGTGTTTGATAAAACAAAAAATAATTGAGCAAAACCTAGAAAATTAAAAATAAAATTTGTATTAAAGATTTAAAAATGCAATTGAATTGTTCTTTTAATGGAATTGGAATTTCTTACCTAATGCATGTGTTACAACTTTAAAATTGAAAGACAAGTGTGAACTCAATTATATTGACAAATAAAATAACTAAATTTGAAAAAAAAATGAAATGATTAAGATGATGAAAGTACTAGTGATGGTGTTGATTGTGAAATGATGATGTTATTGGTTATAGAGGAATTGAAGGTGGTTGTGAGAATAAAGAAAGAACATATTACAATTTTGATTAAAGTACTAACCAAATTCTCATGCATAAAAAGATTCAAGGAATTAAAGTATATTCCATGTAAAGCAGCTACTTTCCATCAATATCAATTATATTCAAAAGCACATTCAGCTTGGGAAAAAACCTTCAGCATTCAGAGGGCCTTTACCTGGTCAATTGCACATGGAATTAAGCAACGGAGGTCATCTTTGCCCAAGAACAGGTGTGGAAATGAACTGGGAAAAGAAGGAACTGCCTGGATCAACACAAAATGAATTATACAGATCTGTTCCATAGACATCATAACAATCAACATTTTCATAGTCAAGAAAACAAACGCATGTACCAGGTCTGCCATCTTTTATCTTTTCAAAATTATTTCAAAATTATTCTCACATAATTTTTTTATGTGGTGATAGTTAGTTAGAAGACACGCATAAAAACCCCTATATACTGCCCTAAAAAAAATCTCAATGAGTCATACAACAGATATTATGATTCTGCATCTGTTACTGAGGTAAAATACAATTTGTCAACTAATTTAGAATTAAATTAGATAAAGCGAAATTTCAGGAAACTAGCTCTCACATAGGCTCAAAAGACAAGAAATTGCCATCATCATAGTTGTCCTTTTTCAAAAGCATGCCTCAGGCTCAAGACACCTCAACCATTGAAAGGTGGCAGATGTTAATGAGGAGTGTGCCTCAAGCAAGGCACAAGACATACACCTAGGTGTGCCCCTATGATCTTTAATAGATTCCCTTCCTAAGGTTTAGTTTACTTCCTAACATTTGTATTATTGAACTAACTTTCCTGTTTATAATTTTCCTACAAATCACAAATTAACTTTTTCACATTTAATTTAACTTTATTGCTTCATTTCTTTTTTTTTTTTCCCCATCTTTGATTTGGAATAACAAATTCCTCAAACTTGGTTACCATAAGGTGAATTTTCTTTTACCTTACAAAATTCAACTCTATCATCCTCCCCATCCCTTTTTTCTTTTTCTTTTCTCATCCATTTTGTTCTTCTTCTCTATATTCATCATCTTCTTTGGGATATTTTTCATTCGTTATTATTATTTTTTCAAGGATGCTTTTGTTGCATTTTCGCTTCAATTAATATAAAAATCCACTTTCTGTTAACCTAACATGCATAAATTGAGGTTAGAATGTAATGCAACTATAAACAATCTACAATAGGGGGGAAAAATTTTCATTTCTTTTGCATTTCATTTCACTCAAATGGATGCCTGCACCTGCGCCTAGTCTCCAAGACCCTTTTGCACCTTAATGTGCCTTGCACTTTCAATAACTATGGTTATCATCAAGTAAAAATAATAATAATAATTCAAAAATAGAAAAGCAACCAATAAGTACAAATTATGAAGAACATATAAGATCAATAACAAAAAACTTTTCATTTCTCCAACCAAGTGCAGACATCATTTGGGATCAGAACAAAGCAGCTGAAAACTAACCTGCACAGCTGGGAAGCTAACTTTCCCAATATGATCTTCACCAGTAAAACCAAAAATACCTACAACCTGTGCATTGCAGAAAAATTTCAAGAAAAATGAGACAGCCTGGTAGTCTAAATGAAAAGGAAAGTAACAGTATTAACAAATAACTTCTTACACTTTTGAATGAAGATAAATGATGGAAATTAGTACCTTATTATATGTGACACACTTTTCAACTTTCACCATGTTATTGTAGAAGGAACTGCACAAATGATTTGCGTAAAATCAATCTATATATATATAAAAGTACAGCCAAAAACACATAAAACAAGATTTTTAAAGTACATGCTTTAATTAATACCTCCAGCACACAAAAAACAGAAAACGATACATAGAAACAAGGATATACAAGGACATACACATTGTGTGCCGGAAAGTTCCACACATTGTGACAAGGAAAGTTCCACCTCGGAAGAAACAAACAGTCAATCCACACTAAAATAAACCTAATCTCATCCTTGGGAAAAGATTTTCTAGTGCTGTCAGTTTCCCTCTCTCCCTCTCTCTCTCTCTCTCTCTCTCATGTGCAGCATTTCAAGACAAGAAAAATTCCCTAAGCTCAACAAGCAGTTCATACAAACATAGAATGAAATAATCTATTTAATCCACCAGCAGTTCAAAAATTCTTTTAAACACCATGGGCAAGAAATTATATGAATAAACATCAGCAAATGCCATCACAAATACCAACAACAAAACCTTCTTAGCAAAAACACAAGGCACCACTTCACACATTGTAATCATACTTAACTCCCAACAGAAATTTTTCATAATATATTCATCGTCATATTAAGAAAAACAAGATGTGATCCCTTTTTTATAGCAAGATAAGGAATTCAAAAATGTCATTATCAACGAAAATAAAGGTAATAATTCCATTTAGTACTTCCTGAACCCTATAAATCCAAATCATTATTCCCTTTAAACTCCTGATGCATTATCTATTTATAGTTTTTAAAGAAGAAAGGACTTCCTACAAAATGTATTCTAATCCTTGGAATGACAACTTCATAAAACAGCTCCAAACATCAACTCACAGTTATTGCACTTGGGATCAATTCAGCAAAATAAACTCAAATTACATTGCACATAGTTTAAACAACTATTAAAAGTAACAATCAAAGATAAATAGGGAAAACTATATCATATAATTAGGTAAGCAATATATCCCTTTTATATATTGATTAATGCTAAACCTGTTACTTACCCACCAACGTACTCAAAATCTTGGAAAATAAAAGTTCTAGTAACATCAAATCCACAAGCAATAATATCTCTAGCATTTTCGCGGGCCAATCGTTTGCTCTCCTCAACAGACAGATTCTTCCACATGCACTTCTCATCATCCGTGAGCTGTATAACAAGCGGAACCCTAAACGCCTCCTGCAAATACCTGAAACCAAATCTCGACAAAAAAAATAAAATAAAATTGATTCCTATTATAATCTGCATCAGATGATTACTTATCGATGACTTACTTAGTGAACATAAAGGGGATGAGATGGCCCAAGTGCAGGGACTCAGAGGAGGGACCTCGACCAGTGTAGAGATAGAACTTTTGGCCTCTATCATACGCGTCTAATATCTCACTGAAATCCCTGTGGGCAAAGAAGACTCCGCGACGGAGGAATACGTGGGGAGGGCGGCCAGTGAGGCGGTGCACGCGATCGATTAGAGATTTATCTAACCTCTGGCATCCAAATTTGTCGATTAGTTTGTCGTAGTCGATATTTCCTCCGTCTTTGGCGGACACTTCCCATGGATTCACCACCTGCTCGTGCTCTTGTTCATGCTCTCGCTGCTGCTGTTCCTCACCCATGACAACGGTCTGCAGTATCTCACCTGAAGCACTCAGTTTTAAACACGCCGTCGTATATTAACTAGTCATTTACCAGCGTGGCGCGTTGCGCCTAATGATTAGAATAATAAATTTAATATTTATTTTTATTAAATAAATAATTATTTCTATTTTATTAAAAAGTTATTGTCAAATAAATAAAATAATTAAATTAAATTTTAAAATTTTATAATCATATATAAAATAATTATAATAAAAAATTATCTATTAATTCGTAATTTTAATTTTATATAGTACAATTTCAAGAGAAAATTTATTAAATTTAAATAAAATAATTCATTATAATCAATCAAATAAATAATATTAAGTATTTCATAGTAAAAAAATAAGATTAATAAATAATTATAAATTATATATATATCAAATAATTATAATAAAAAATTATTTATTAATTTATTTATGTAATATAGTTTTAAGAGAAAATTTATTAAATTTGAATAAAATAATTTATGACAATCTATTATATTATTGTTAGCTTTTGTATACATATAATTTTGAATAATAATTAAAATTAATTTAAATCTTTATTTCCTATTTAAAATTTTTTGAATTTATTGTTTAAAAATTATTTAGAATTTTTCATTTTTAGACTTTTTAATTTTTTATTCAAAAATTTTTATATGACATTAGCTCTCTATTTACAAATTTTACTATTTAAATTTTTTAATTTCCTATTTAGAAGTCTTTTTTATATGATGATTGATTTTTTTAATTTTCTATTTAGAATTTTTTGATATTATAATTTTCTATTATATAATATAAAATAGCGGCATATGATTATATTATACAAAATTATTTGATAAATGACAAACAATTGTTTAAAATTAATCTTGAGACTGAAATTTATGATATATATTAATTTTTGTTTAATATATTTTTAATTTTAATGTATTATTTTATCACTTTTTAAATATAAATAGATCAAAATAAAATATATTTATTAGATAGAAATTTTATATTAATTTTATTTGATATAATTTATTAATATAAATTAATATTATTGTATTAGAGAATTATAAAAATTATATATTTAATAAGAAGTAATAATTACAATAACTTTTATTTATAAAATATATTGAGTAATTTAGCTTCATGCATTGCATAATTTTTTTTTATTGTGTTCATAAAATACTTTCATAATACTACCTTCTATTTATCAATAATTTTATCTATTTCATCTAATTCAATAATCATATTATTATTATTAAGAGTCATTAACTTTTTTAAAATAAATATGCATATTAATAAGTAGCTTAATATTGCTATGAATACAAAATTGCTTGTCTAATGTTATAGATAGACAGGAGAGGTATTAATTCATCCAATCAATAAAATTCATGTAAACAAAAAGAAAAAATCTAAATTCATGGTTATATACTAATTAAAGCTAATAAGATTTTTTTTTTGTAAGGCAAAATGAGATTGTATTAATGAGGCAAATCATTACAAATATAATCTCACAGTTCTTGAGACATTTCCTCAATCAAAACTAGCTCATTATATAAGGAACAAGTGCACTTATCGACATTATAAGTAGTCATGTTTTATGAACGACCTACATGATTAAAAGAAATAAAATCAAAATGACCACACACTATAAATATATCTTCATAAAGTAACAATACAAAAATATATCTTGTTTGCTTGCATGAAAATTTTTGAATAACTAAAAGAGCATCAATTTTTACTTCCACTTCATGAAAAGCTGCACTCCCAAGCCACTATTAAACCATAGAGAACCGCCATTGCTTCTGCCATCTCCAACCCATCCACGTTCATTACTTTTTTTTACAGTAAAAGCCATGACTTCTCTATGCTCATTTCTGGTAACAACCCCTGAGCTTGCTTGTCCATTTGATTCAACATAAGATGCATCAATGTTTACCTTAAAGTGGGAAGGCTGAGGCAGACTCCAATAGGCACGACTATTAGAAGAAGATAAGGTGATCACAACCCCACTTGAACCTGTAGAGTTAGGCAATAAAGAACTACAAAACTCCTAGTGTAGTTGAGTACTACGATTAACCAATCTTATCATATCATCCCTACCCTTTGCAAATAAAAATTGATATCACTCAAACTAAATCATCCATAAAATAATGACAAAGGGTAAAAAATCTAATTAGTTAATGCTTTGTGAATATTACAAATCCAATCTTATAAATTAAGATCAATCATATGATCTACCCATAGTCCAAGCAAGCAAGCCATATCCCTCTAACCCAATCACAGTCCTCCAATACATAAAGATAAGATTCACATTTTTATTATACTTAGGGTAAAAAGATGATGGGATATCACCCTGTTTCTCCATGGAGTGGTACCATAACAGAATATCCTATATCGCTTTCCATAGAAAGTTCTTAATTTTTTGTGGTAGTGGGGTCTTTTACATTATGAGCGCCTCGAGTTTCACAGTTTTTACGCTCGAACAAGTGGAATCTTGCTTATGCACTATTCTTTTATTAATCAATGGGAGATCAAGAGGATAAAGGTTTTTACATTGGTAATGACTCGAAATATGACATGAGTTTGGATCAATGGGGGATTGATAGGTCTTGCGTGAATTCAAAGCTTTAATCCTAAATAGATGGTCATAAAGGGTTCATCATTCATATCAGTACATTTAACGCAATTAAACCAATCAAATCATTCCATCAATCCATAGGGGAGACGGGTAATACATTATGGTATAGGGTTCATCATGCATATCAGTACATCCACTCAAGCATAATCATCTCGAAGGGAAAGGGGCCATGCATCATGAAATAGGGTTTTAACATGTATTATCATCCATCCATTTAAGCACAATCATTCATAATCATGTAAGATGAGAATCAAGACTAAGTTCATGGTTTAACTTAAGTAATAGCTCCTACATCCGAGGGAAGAAAAACAAGTTAGTAATCAATAAAGGATAACGAATAAAAGAGACCAAAGGAAAGGTAGATAAAGGCCATTATAGCCATATTACCATAACTTCAAAGTCAAGGTACCTAAGCATGCATCTAATGTCCATGGTAACACATCCCAATATCATAAATCAATATACAAAACATAATGAAAATGCATAAATCATGAATAAAAGAGGATATAGACAATAATGCAAGGCATTTGGAGGATATTGAGTGGCCTAAGGCAAAGATTCACCTCAAATGAGATCCTAGGGTTGCTCATATTTCTCATAAAAGGCTAAAACTCTCATATCGCAACTAATTATTACAAAAGTTAGAATATTAAATTAATGAGAGGGATTGAAGAACAAAAATACTATTTACATGGTTAGCAAATAAATTCCTAACACCAGGTAAGCTTTCAAGGTAGATGGAACCTCAAGTTCCTCGTTTGATCAATGCCTCAAGACGATTAAAACAAAATCATAACATCTCCTTAAAACCAAATGAAAAAATCCAAAAGCATTTTGGTATAATAAGCAACAAAAACCATTTAAAACATAATCAAGACTCCATTTTTAAAGTGAATAGGGGTCATAGGTCATTAGGCCTCACCCTATTCTATCACTAGATTTATAAAATATCATTAAAAAAAACTTCAAAAAGAAAGAAATTTGAAGAAGAAGAAGCAAGAATTTTCTACAAAACTTATAGGAAAGTTGGGCTATACAACCCAAAATAGGGGTTCTACAGTGTAGAAATAAGGTTGTACATCTTACCAACAAGGCTATACACCCTATGTTCCCTAGGTTTTAAAAATAGAAAATATAAACAAGAAATGGGAGAAAAAAAAAAGGGAAATAGAGGGTCTTAGACGCATTTTGGTGGAAGCTTTGCTCTCAGAGGCACACAATGGGTCTAATATCTTTGAAAATGCTTAGAGAATGCATAAAAATGAAAATACTAGGCCTAGTTCTACCTTAAAGTGAGTTGCACTGAATACGGTTGGGGTTTCTATGTTTAAGGGATGTTTGAGAGTGAATTTTGGTAAAGTTTTGTTAGGGTTTCCAAGCCTTCCTCTCTCTTCAAATAAGAGGGGGTATTTATAAGTCTAAGATGAGTGCACCAGAACATAAAATAGTTTTAGTCATCCTATAGACGCATCCAATCATAGCGAAGGAGATGAATCTCTTGGAATTAAGGTTTACACATAGACTGTATAACCATGAAAGGGTTGTACATTATCTGCTAGGGCTATGCAGCCTTAAGGTTTAAGGAGAGACTAGTTCTAGAATATTCTATAGACTAAGGTTTTGAGATGAGTTGTACATCCTTGTACTAGGCTATACAACCAAGCTTGATGGGTTAGACAGTCCATCAATCCTGGCTGACGATTTTAGGCTTGCCTTAAGTTTCATCTTAGGCTTTTCCAAGGTTTTCTAGGGCCTTTCCTCTCTTTTTGTGTGAATTCCTTAGCATTTTAAGGAACAAATTCGGTAACTTCCATTATTAGGCTTTGCATTTAGAGGTCTAAAATTTGATACTTACAGTTTGCCCCCTACTTTGTTGGCTTTGAAAAATAACATTTGAGAAATGACTATTTGAACAAGTCTCAACAAAGCGAATAATGTAAACATTAGTAAGGATACCCAAGGATACAAGTTTTTAGTAGCTCTTCGAGAAGGTATTAAAGTCGTTCTAGTGGCTTTTTAGTAGGTACCACGTATTTTGACAACTATAACAGGTATTGAAGTGGTTTTGGTAACTTTCTAGCAAACATTAGATATTTTGATTATTCTTTAACAACTTTTTATTAAGTATTGAAGTGTTTTTGATAACTCTTTAATAGGTACTAGGTGTTTTGACAACTCTTCAATAGTTTCTAGTAGGTACTGGAATGGTTCTAGCAGCTCTCTAATTAGTGATAGATATTTTGGCAGGTCTTCAATAGCTTTCAAGCATGTACTAAAGTGGTTTTGATAGCTCTCTAGTAGGTACCAAGTGGTTGGTATTGGATAATTGGTCTCTTACAATCACTGGTGCTCTTGCACTTCTTTGTGGGTATTTTATCTTTTCAATTGACGATTCTAGCTTAGGGATGCCCCTTGTGTGGTTCTTGTGTCATTCAGACTTTTCTGACATTTGTAAAACTGAATCCATATCTTTGCAACCTTTCTGACTATCTTGAGGGTCTCTTCTTTTCCCAAGGTAATGGGGTTGGGCCCAAATGTTGTAGGAAATGCCTCCTTGGGTTTTGCCATTTCTAGGAGAAAGTATTTCCTATTTGAAAATATTGTTAAGGCCTCGAAGGGGATAAGTTTGTCATTAAAGGGTGTTTTATTGGCTTAACTTGAATCAAGTCTCAGGGTGTTCTAAAAGCAACGATGGCATTTTGGCAATTTGACCTCTCTGGGACTTTTTGGGAAGTTAGGGATATTTTGGTAAATTGATCCCTCTAGAGCTCTTTGGAAAGTTAAGGGTATTTTGATAAATTTAATGCTCCCAAGCTCTTTAGGAAGTTAGGGGTATTTTAGTAAATTTGGTGCTTTAGGGCTCTTTAGGAAGTTAGGGTATTTTGGTAATTTGGTCGTTCTAGGCTTTAAGAGTTAAAAAAGAGTTGGGTTGGATGGGCTAGGGAAAATGTTAGGCTCACAAGGCCCATCTCAGCCCAACCCGTCTTAAGGGGTTGTACAGCCCAGTGCATGGCTATATAGGTTATATGTCTGTACAAACCAGTGAGGGTTGTACAGCTATGATCCACTATATAAACCCCTTTGAAAGCGACCTTTTTCGTTTGCATTATTCATCTTCTTTCTTTTTGTTCTCTCTCAAAACTCTAGACTTAGTTCTTAGGCTCCCTTAGCTTTTTGTGCAATTATCATGGCCAAGTACCGCGATGACAAGATATTTCACGTCCAGGAGGAGTTTTCTAATGAGGACATCATGACCCTAGATGCCTTAGAGTAGCTACGATCTTAATGGGGTGAGCCCACTAAAGGGTCCAACTGCAAAGATGATTCCGCATGGCTTTCCTTTAGCTAGTGACACATCAACGGTCTACAACCTGCACCGTAATCTTGCAAGAGTTTCCTTAAGAACGATAGACATTCTTTTCTTTTCTTTTCTCTTTCATTTTATTATATTTATTGTCTATCTTATTACTGTAGATTTTAGGTGTTGTTCTAAAATTTTCATTTTTGTCTGTGAACATTAGGTTAACTTATCAAATATTTAAAAATAATTTATAGGACATTCACTTTTTATTTTCAATGAAATTTATTTTTTTGACTATCAGTCTGGTATGTTGTTTTGATTTGCATTCACTTCAGACTTTTATTATGTGACCTACATAAAGAAAAACTGGAATTAATTTATAGAGTAATTCATGAGCAATTAAGGTACATACTTAAGCAAGTAATTCATATGTTTTTATGAATTTGATAGTCTGTAATGCTTATTTGTGGATGTTGGATTTGTTTTGAGAAAAATTATTTTCGTAATTTCCTCAAAGCTCTTGAATGAACCCCTAATGATAAGACTTATCACTATTTTATCTTAAAACCTCAATAATTGTGCAAAGATATATGCATGCATATATATTTCATTATTCACTTGTTTTCTTCTTTTATAAGGGGTTGTCGCTTTCTAAAAGGAAGGCGACACTATGGGTCTTCTTGGGGAATGACGTCGCACCCTGCATCCCCGAGTCCTAACTTGTCTAGAGGGGATCGGGATTTAGACCTTCTGTTAGATGTTTTCGGATGAGGCGTCAAGGGTCGATTCAATAATAATGCATGCATTGCTGGAGTGGTGGATGGATACGACTCACACCTTCCATTTGTCCTCGATTGGTGAGGTCATTATCACTCTTAGGGACTTCACTTGCTTAACTGGGTTGCAGTCTGCAGGTATTCCTTTACCCACAAACTTTAGCATGCACAACTCAGTACTTTAGAAGGACTACTTGATGAGGGTCTTTAGTTGTGTTCCCTTGCTTAAAAGGAGTAGGACTGTGGCAATATAAAGCATTCAGACTAGTGCACCCAGGATCACTGATGATAGTCTTAGTGAGGTGATCGATCAATAGACACGTATTTCCTACTATATGTTCTGTCAGAGGCTGTCTTCTCAAGCGCTTCTGATGTGGCTAAGCTTTACTTGGTGCCAGTGTTAGAGAATCTAGGCCTGCTAAACCATTTCGATTGGGGGTTTGCATTGCTAGCATACCTGTATCGCTATCTTGACCGACGTTTTCATGGCAAAAGATACATGTGTGGTGCTTAGAGGGTGCTCATTATAAGTATCTCTCAACTCCTTTTCTTTCTTGAATTTTATTTGATTATTTTGAGACTTATGTTATCTTTGTTGACAAACATGGGGCATTGAGTTAGGCCTGCTAGAGGGGTTGGACCCTCAGGATGATGTAGAGGGTGGCTAACCTCATTTCGCACGGTAGAGCATAGTAACATATGAGGAGACCTCCATTATTGCCAAGCATGCCCACCTGAACACAATCACTCTAGACAAAGTACTTCTCTCTACATATAAAAATTATATGAATCATTATTATTTATTTTTTATTATATGGTTTTACACTTATAATAATTTTTTTTTATCTCTATAGCAGTTGTGCCTCAAATGGAAGGGTCCTATAGAGATGTGGTCACTGGAGGTAGCAAATGTAGAAGCCATCTCCTATGGTCGTCGTTTGATAGTGGGGTCTTCTATTCAAGAATGGTACCTAGGGGAACGTATCTTTCACTAGCACGAAGATTTGGATAAGCAACTTGTACCTTAGCATCTACCTACGAGCCTATTTGGGCTAGGGATCTTGAGGGTATAGATGTCATTGTAGCAATGTGTTACATGCTAGGAAAGCATCTATCTTCTACTAGTACTCCGTATAGATCTTGAATGATTAGAGCACTAGTAGGGAGCCTTCCTTTATCGAAGGTGGCTATCCAATCATTGCCTCAATATGCTCCTAGCAAGCGGATCATTTTGTAGCACACAGATCGGGGTACCATTGCTCAAACGACTCGAAGATATGCTACTCCTACTTTTTCCTTTAACATTGCTACTGCTCGGGGCCACAAACGAGCCCGTGGATCAAATTTAGGAGGCGTAAATCCCGTAGTGGTAGGTGACCTGGCTTTTATGCCAGACAGTTTAGTGGAGTCTTGTATAACTTTACTTATTGGGTCCATGATGTCACTATAGATCACTCGGTTTGTCTACATATTTGAGTAGGCCAAGGCCACCTATGTAAGTACTTTCTTCTTTATTTCCTTGCATTTTGACTATCATGTGAGACATGTTATTGAAAGTGCTTCTCTTTTTCCTTTCATAGATTCCTTTTATCCAGACCGAGGCTATGGTTGATATGATTGTTGCCCTAGAGAGGGTTGTGGCACAACATAAGCGCTCTATGCAGGTTAGTAAGAGAAAGTAAAATAATGCATGTATCCATGTTTATGATTTGTATGTTGTGTGTTTTTTGTCCTACTCATTTTAACCATTGTGTTTCTTGTAGGAGACGATCCAGTGCATGAATTGCAAGATCAGAGAAAAGGATTAGTGTCTAAATGAAGCAAAGGTAAAGATCAAAATTTTGGCTCAGGCAATTACGGAGCATAGTTACGTTGTGATAGATGGTGAAGCTAAGGATTTCAAGGTGACTCCCTCTAGAAGCGAAGGTAGTTGAACCTTAGAGCCCTCCTCCCCTACTTAGCTGTTTAAGACATTTTCTCTTTTCTTCTATTTTAATACAACACATTCGATAGATATTTTTGCACAGTTGTACAGTTTATCAAGATATGTGAAAACTTTATGTTTTGAATGGTTACTTAGGACTTTCTACGACAAATCGAGGTGAAACTACCTCAACTTTTGATCAAACTCTGATGTTTTGACTTGTTAAAATAGAAACATGATATTGGCCTCTAATTGTGTATTTTTGAATATGCATTGTCATCTTTTTACATACATGTCTTGTATAACAAGTACAAAGGTAATTTTAAGTACACAATATAAAGGAGAGGTTGCCTAACCTTTTCTAGGAACTGAGGGTTGTACAACCCAAGATAAGGTCTGTACAGCCCAGTTAGAAGGTTGTACAGACCTGGTCAAGGGTTGTACAACCCTAATCAGAGGCTACATAGCCTCGTAAGCCTAGGTTTCCTTTATAAATACCTACTCTTAACTCTCTTCTCATTTATTATCTTCAACTCGTAAACTCTATCAAAAACCTTTTTAAGGTATCTCCTACCCTAAATCTAGTATGATATAACTATGGACAGGCTTTTTAGCTCTTTGTTACCTCACTTTTGTTCATCTTGACACTTATTTCCTTTGGGTAGCCTGTGACTTATGAGATTCCACCACCACACTTTTCATTCAGGGATACAAAGATGAATCCTTTACTAGAGGAGTTTGGTGCCTGTTGGCCCTAAGCACCAAGAAGGGGGGAGAGGGGGCGGGGTTGAATTGGTGTTTAAAAAAAAATTAAAGTGAGGGATAAAGAAAGAGTAAAAAAGAGACATAAGGATTTATAGTGGTTTGGGTATTAATCAACCTTACGTCCACTACCCAATTCTTTGCAATTGGGTGTTTCACTCACTCAAAATGGTGTTTCCAAGCTCACACCTAACTTTTACACTTTGTGTTTTCAAGGCTCATACAACAACCTTTCTTACATGTGTTTTCTAAGGCTTACACTAAAATCTCTTTTAATTATTTTCATAGGCTCACACTAAAATCTTTCTCAAGTGTTTTTATAGGCGCACATTAAAACCTATTACGATTCGTATTTAGTGCTCATACCAAACAATCACTTAAAGCATAAAGAAGAATTGAAAGAATGAGTAGCAAATTTGTTAGAGTTTTATTACAAGTTAATG